>DWDV01003439.1:0-10568 GCA_018245615.1 Mimoniades ocyalus | reverse complement strand
CTTAATTCTGAGATAACCTAATAACCAAACATACAGACTAATCCCAACTATGATTCTCAGGTCCTCAAATAGACCTCTACAACGAGTCGTCAGTGAGTGCTCTGTCTCCAGCGTCCAGAACCAACGCCCTGTCTCCCCGCGACATTTACCTCGTGTTCCCCGGAGCCAAAGTTGATATCGACATGTGAGTTTTATAAATTATCAAAAGCCAATTAAGTTTAATTAAGAAATATTAAAATTAGTTTAATTGTTTTCACATAATTACATATTAAGTATTTCGTCATAATAAAATAAAAGCGTGGGTAGTTGAAAAACATTATGTACTACAGGCTCTCAGTCGTTCCCGCGACGCCACCTGCATCGGACGCGTCGACAATGGTCGGTGTGTGGCACTTGAGCGTGAGATGCGACACTTGCGATTATCGGTTGCACGTCGGCGCTCTATCCCGGTTGCATTTCACCGCAGATGTAAGCTCCGGTGAGTTATATATTTTTTTCTTCCTTTTCAATATTTAAACGTCATTCAGAAAATCCAATCAGCCAAGCCTGCGGATTGTTGAGGAGTCGTTCTCTGAGGAGTGTGAAGTCTGCCAACCCGCACTTGGCCAGCGTGGCACACCATAGCCTTAACCCTCTCATCTGAGAGTAGACTCATGTTCCAACAGTGGAACGATGAAGAGTCGGGAAAAAAAAGCCTGCGGGCCGGTCATCCAACCTGTGTTTCATGAAATGCGACAATTAATGTAACTCTAAAAATCACCTACATAATAGTAATTGACTAACTGAAACAGTTTAAGTTTATATAATTTTTTTTAAACTAAAATATTTCATAGTGCTACCCTCCCTTTTCTCCATTTTGACAATACTGGAATGCACCTTAGGTATAGTAGCGAAAGATTTTTAATTTCTTGTATCTCAGTATACATTATATCTCACGAGTTATATGTCAACTGTCCACGGTGATATAAAAAAAATTATTGCTAAAGTATTCCAGAAGGTACGTATACAGGGTGATTTTAACGAAGCGTCATTGAACTGTGAACAAAAGAAGGTTGGCATAGCTCGAACCTCATTAGCACATCGTACAGTAATCTGTATAAAAAAGCACAAATTGCCAGCGAATAGCAGTTACTTATAACAGCGATAACGAAGTAACATTCAATAATATTAAATATGGAGATTGTATTGAAACACTAGTCGTTACTGATGACTTTGTTCTCGCGGAAGCATGTTGTATTCACACACATCACCACCATCAACCTATTGAAGGCCACAGCTGGACATGGGTTCTCATGAATTCCCACACAATGTGTCTATATAAATATAAAATACTATAGCTTTAACAAAGAGTTCTCACCCTGAGAGCAGAGTTATGTCCAACAGTGGAACGGTGAAAGGGTTGATGGTGACGCAATCGTTCATCATCGCTCACTTCACTGTACGTAGCTATAGTCTTTTCTGAAGGCTCCAGTTATCTTCATACGCACAATAGAATCTTATGCGCAGTATCAATGTGCAAACGTAGAGGACGTACAAACAAACTGACGGACATTTGTTGTCGTCGTGTTTGTGATAATATCATAATAATATGGATAAATTATAGCTTAACGGTACTGAGAATGGCAAAAAATGTACCGCTAGCCATGAAGAAGTAATAACGCCATATTCATTAGCAGACAGATATGAAAACTTTGGGACGCGCCGCGTCATTGGCAGAAGCCTCTGACATTCCAAATAAAAAATTAATAACAGAAATAATCGTAGTTGTGAATAGAATAATTTGCAGCCATGAAATATGGGCAGTATTCATAGCGAAACGAAGCAGTGGTAGTCTGTTGGATTAAATTTAAACCTTACAATACAGAGTGATGGGATTCCAGATCCGGCAAGATCTTTTAATTTCCCACTTAAACATCCCTCGATTCAACGGTTACGGAGACCATCGTGAGGCAATCACCAGCACACCTTAGAATTCATCCAAACCAATTTCTCTCGAAATGTATGAAGGATCTGACAATACCTCTTCCCCCTATATCTCTACTTCCCCCTCCTATACATATAAATCAAATATGCGATATACGCAGTCTCGTTAGCATAAAGAACGGCTCGCGTCGAGGCGTGCTGTTGAACTGTTGCGTGAAATTCGGGTTTTTTTTTTGGGCAACTTTTTCATTAATTTACCACCGGCGGTCATTTTACCGTTCGTCGTCGTCTTGAATTGGCGAGCACTTGGCCATTGCAATTGGTGAAAATTGTCTTATCGCGAATACGTAAGATAGTAATGCTCACTGACGTAAGAACACTCCCCAAAGGCGCGGAAGAATTGGTCTTCTAAATACACTGCTTTGGAAGCACTTAGCTTACAATATGTACCTACCACATCATTAATATATGAATGGGAGACGAACCAGTTACAAGTCTTAAACAACCGGAAGAGAATAAACGTGATCGAAGAGGGACTGCCATTAAACTCTTAAAACGAAAACGTCTTTAAATTAATACTCTTTTATAGTTCCACTGTAGGACTCCTGTGAGAATAATATGGGTTTGATGCCACAGTCCTACGGGACCGAACAAGGGCCGGGTTGAAAATTTATATACACTCTTAGAAAGCTTCACAATCGTGAACCGTTTCACTGTTCCACTGTTGAAAACGAATCTCATCTCAGAGTGAGAAGGTTTAAGGCCATAAGTCGTGCATAATTTGTCACAATATATTCCTGGACCATTCAGGCTAGTGATATTAAACGTTTAAAAAGAGTATATCTTCGTAAACTAAAATCTGTGAATCAAGGATTTAAACGAGTATATCTTCGTAAACTAAAATCTGTGAATCAGGGATTTAAACGAGTATATTTTGGTAAACTAAAATCTGTGAATCAGGTATTTAAACGAATATATCTTCGTAAACTAAAATCCGTGAATCAGGGATTTGAACCCCACACGGCGCAGAGTAAAAGGTTCAAATTTAAAAACTACGGGCCACCACCGGTTCTTTAATATTAACGCAAATATTATGAACAAATTTCACCTTCGTAAATACTACAAGCCGATGGGAAAATAATAAAATCGATATAAGTATGAAAAATATACATCATTCCAATTTATTTAATCAACAAGAGTAATATTCCTCCATGGACTCTTAACACCAATTTACCAATAGGCTCGATCATAAATTTTATTTAATGGTATTCAGAGATTATTTATAAAATTCACAGTGATTGATTGCAATAAAGGTTGAAATTTGCAAACATTTCATCAGTTACCATAAAGGCATTGGGAATAATAGTGACAGTATTTAATTGATCAGTAATCAGTCTATTACAGTTAATTCTTGGACTTAGGCCTCCCCTGAGGGGTTATGACCATAATCCCCAAGCTGGGCATGGAGCTAGGGGGATCGCAGAGCACACCTCTCACCGTCTGCTCCGCTACCCGTATCCCGGCACGGGGTTCCGGGTCCGGCAACGTTTTTGAACTCCACCCAGTCGCGGATAATTAAATCAATTGATGTTAAGGATTAAATTGCAAAAATTGCCATTATATTGAAGCGTTTAAAAATTCAGACGGCATTTCGACCAACGGGAAGACACACCCATAGGTCGAGCCAACACGATGTGCCCTTTGCAAATTAACAAAAATCTGGTTTAAAACTTTTCTTTTTGCATTGCATTAGTGCTCGAACCTGTAGCCTCCGAAACGTTGCAAAACTAGCGGACAGTTCCATTCGATTATAGGCTTTAAGCATAACCAATTTAAAGCACATTTTACAATTGATTATAGAGCAAACATAAGACACTAAATGTACACAGAAAAAATATCTCTACGCATGTGAAAATTAGGTTTATTTTCCTCTGTGGTCGATAGTTGTTACAGCATTAAGCATTCGAGGACCTCAAATGATATCGATATTAAAGGTACTCACTCAACTCTACACGTCGATATAGCGACGTGTGGTATAAGAGAGAAAAAAAAACTTATTAAAGCAATCAGCACACGGATGCGGAGCGAGGGACAAAAACGCGCGACCGTCCGTCCGTCCAGCCACCCAAGATGTCCAAGCAAATATTGACATTGATACAGAATAAAAAATAGTGGAAAAAAAAAACGTCTTATCCATGTATATTGAGGAACAAGGATCTGAATTGAATTGAGCGTGCTTGACCAGAATACACATTTTTTATATTTTCTATTTGTATTTTTGTATCCTCATGTCAGGTACCTCACGGGATACGCAGGGAACACCGGTTTCCAAATATATGTATCCTTACAAATCGCATCGCCTTTCATACAAGCACATTCATTGAACAATTTGTTATCAGGTTCGTCAATTTTTATTTCACATTTGATTATTATCACTATCGACCGAAAATAAGTATATGAGTAAAAATACATTAACATTTAAGGAAAACGATGTAAAATATGGAATAGAATTTGACTAGGCAATTTCATTAAATTACATGCAAATAACATCGAGAAAATTTCCAACATATTCTAAAATAAACTCAATTCAAACGTCATGTGGTTTAAAAAGGTGACTTGGGTTTTTTAAATGGTCAAAAAAGATCCTAGTATTTTCATACTTTTCGAGTATAATTTTTTCCTTCATCTAAAATCCCATATAGCACTCTGAGGGATATCACAGAATGTTGCTCATCATAGCATATAAAAAGCAAAAAATATACGCTTAATTTTCCATTATCAAATGCAATACCGCAAATAGAATAAATATATTTATATACCCATCAAAACACTTGACTAGTATCAATGTACAGTCGAGTATATAAATTTATAACCGGTATATTGTACAGAATTAAATATTTTTAAACAAAACAAACTTTTGACCGTCACTGTACGTATGTATGTGCACAACAAGATACTTAACTAATATTAATGTACAGTCGAGCACATAAATTCATAAGCGGTATATTGTACACAATTAAATATTTTAAAACAAAACAAACTTTTGACCGTCATTGTCCGTATGTATGTACACAACAAGACACTTAACTAATGTTGATGTACAGTCGAGTACACAAACTAATAAGAATCACACACTAATAAATATTATGAACACGATGTTAAAAACGTGGTAGTGCCAATGAGGACGGCTCGACGTAATCGCCGAAGTTCGCTGTCGATCTAACCGTGACCTGGCATTAGTGATGTTCGTAATTCACTCACACAAATATAAAACTTGTAAATGTAAATGTGCTAGAAGTAACTGTATTCCTGTCACTATGCTATGAATATTTTAAAAATGTAGTCAACAGAAAGCACACGGGCTAGCATTCAGTCCTCGGCAGTAGCGTAAGAAACGTAGCATCCCGCCTGTAATCCCCGAAGAGGTAGGCATGTAGTACATTCCCACGTTCCACCAGTTACGTTTACGTCCCACCATGGAATATGTGGCAAGCCTATTTCCATACACCGGGCACAAATCCAGATCGCGCGCCACAACTAGAACAACCTCCCGATCGGCAATGAAAGAAAGGCAAAGTAAGAAAGAATGTACTTTAATTATTAAACTGAAGGTAAACTGAAGCTAAACTCCCGTATACTATAACCAACTTAAATGTAACATAAGGCCAGTATCTCCCGAAGGGTTGGTAGGGGGTGTAATACTCTCCCACGTCTCACCAGTTAGCAAACTTGAGATATACTCGTATATTTAAATATAGTTGTGTATGCAATGGAGTCGGTATTCGCGTGCGCTCGGTACAAACGTTCGCAGGTTGTCAGGCTGGACGATATCATGCAGCGAACATTAGCTACACACAAGATTGTATCATTTACGAATCTCATCTCCGGCATTATATTTTATTTGTTTATTAAGTAAACGATAATATGACTTCATAGTATTATTATTAGTATAATTAATATTCATTTATTGCACACATTTATATACGAGACACGTGGAAACTTACGTTCGTTCATTGCAACTGTACTAGCCTCTAAGGTCGTCACACATATATATAGCAAGGCATATGATAATATATTACGATATATTTTCTATAATAACGCTTGATATATTTTCTATAATAACGCTTGATATATTTTCTATAATAACGTGTCTCACGTTTATAACGTGACAGACATTACAAGGATCATAATAGAAATACATATAAACGGACAGCTAATTAACATACAAACACACACACGCACACACATATTTGTAAACTATATATATATGTAAACATATATATCTATCGTAAAAATAATTCCACACACAGATAAGAAACAAACAATAGCGACCATAACATAATTATTTGTCCCGGGTGGTAATCGAACCTGCAACCTCTGGCTGGTCGATCAGGGACACTAGCCGCGAGAATAAATAAATGGAGGTCACATCGAGCGCACCTTTAATAGAGGAACGCGATACAAAAAATAAATCCAAGTACACTTCATTTATAGTGACGAATAATTGCCCGTAAAAAAATATAACTATTATCAATTTAATTTTTTGTCATGCGTACAAAAATGTAGGTAAATATTAATTAAAATTTGTGTGTATGCAACGCAAGAAAAATAGACACCAAGGAAGTGACGCTCGCAATAGTAAAAAACCCAAAATTAAACAACCAACATTATTACAAAATGGCGTCCTATTCTGGACTGGATTCTCGACTGGACCATGTAGTGGTAGTTATATCGCCATCCCCGCTCCCTTACGAGGTAGTCAAAGAACACCGAGCGCGAAAGATCGTATCCTTGCAGACCTAACATTACACACTAACATCCCGCACCGCTAACGTTGGGGGCGAAAGCAAACGGAAACGAATGGGATCTCCTTAGCTCCATATGTAAAGATAGTTTAATGTACGAAAATAATAGCGAATGGTCATATATCATGTCGGCTCTGTAAGGGATGAGATCTTTCGCATTGCATGCTCCCTGCCCACCCCGTAAGGAACGTCGCGTGAGAGTGTAATAATAATAATGGGTTACATAGAAACACAAAACAGGCAGGCAGCGAGCATGCGGCAAGCCAAACGACACACGAATTTAAAATATGCGTGTACCTATATTTAAAAAAAAAAACACACCTCGAACTCCACACCGGCAGCAACTTGGCGGAATTCGTAAAATGGCGACGCCCTCAGTGTAGGTCAAGGACGGGTTGCACTAAGACACCAACCGCCATTCGATTTAAATATCGAATGCTTTCTAATTCGCCTCGGTCCGCCGTGACGTCACGATACACTTTTTTTTTTCATACAGCCGCGCTTATTACACCGCCTTACGTGATTATGTACGCTTACCAAAGAATGTACAGACTAAAAAAGTTACCACATACAGTCGTGAGTAAATATGAAATGTTGTGATATGTTTTTTTTTTGTTCTATAACACACTTGATGTACTAGACGCATTTACCTCGATTGAGAAAAATATGAACGACATGTTTGTGTTAAAGTCAATAAAACACTGCAATTATTAATGTTAAGACGTATATGAATTATTCATAGATTGAATAATTCGAAAGAGATGTGACGAGGAAGACAACACTGCGATGCACTTGTCCATAGAACTTTTTATAACATCCGTGTACATAATTCTGATTTTAAAGTTTTATGTGATTATAGAAAATTTTATTTTTAAATCTGTTCGCACGCATTACATTATCTACTTTCGAAGTAAACAAAGGTGTCCACTAAGAGCCAGTGCTTGTTGATATTATATTGTCAATGGTTTTGTTGTGCCTACCGCAAATTCTCACCATCACCCCCTGTCATCAGGCATTAAATCCGTCCTTTGTAACCTAACAATATGTAAGCAATAAAAATATATAAAAAAAAGTATTAAAAAAAAAATAACATTTTAAAAAAATGCTGTAACATGAACACGTTTACGAAAGTTAAATTTTAGTATGACTCGTTGTTCTGATTTTATTATTCCGATTGCCAAACGCATTTAAAATTAAATTAATCAAAAATGACATTTAGCACGGCATTGAAAATATTAACGTGTGTGTATGTGTGTTTTAAATGTATTAAAAAAACCACATCGATCTAAATCAAAAAAGGTGTTTTCGCGCGAATGTATTCGAAATTCAAATTTCCAATTATTCTTGTTAATTGCAATGGACACGAACCGTATTACTGTATTTATTTACACACAAAACACTAATAAATGTACCTAAATAAACAAGTACATTGCACAAATGTTCGATCCGAAAACAGTCGCTTTTTTTTAACAAAAAAGACAATTTTTTACATAAACACGTAATTAGTTCAACGCGTCCCGATAGCAAACTGAAACTTATGAAAAACAATCTGTATTTGTGTTATCGCTCGTAGCGTGTTTGTTGATAGATTGCTAGTTAATGTTGACGCAACCAAACTTCACGGAGTCCCGCGGGATATTCCTGATATTTATTTCATAAAAGCAGTCCGGGTTTATGCCTGGTGTATGGCAACAGGCTCACCCCCAACGAGTAATGTATAGCACGTATAATATAACCAGTCAAATGTGGGAGTACTACACTCCTTAGCATACCTTTTGGAGGAAATGTGGGCATGATGTCATATTTTGTACCGTCTTTCTCTTCGATTGTGACGAATTTACTCTTTGAATATCCGCAAAAATTCGGATCAGCTGGTTCCGGAAGAAATTGAAAAGAAAGAAAACGAGCGGACAGACAGAATAATACCTAAAAGACGCGTGTTTGAGTTTTTATAATGTCCTTGTAAACGTTTAAAGTCATAAATGTACATTAACGCCATCTGTGTTACCTTCGATCAAACGTAACCCCTTATTCCTAGTCGTTATAAAATTTCAAAAAAGTATACAATTGACCATCCGTATTGTCCACGTAGGTAAAACAAAAAATAATATGATTTGATTTTAAATCGACTTCGATTTAATATCGAACATTCAAAGCGTCTTCAAACCTAAGTCGGGCCATTTTTTCAATAGAGGGATTACCGCACTGATTGCCACCCCTCTGCCCGTAAACAAAAACAAACGCATTAAATTTTTACTAGCGGTTAAAACGTAATAAATTTCATCATTTCTCTTTTTTATAATCCTCCTTGTAATAAAATTAATTACAGGCATCGAAAGCGTAATGTGCAATGTATAAAATTGCATATGCATATTTAATGTACAATATTGCATAATTATTATGTATATATTTTAACACATACTCTAATAATGGCATAACTAAAATGCAATACGATTTTTTCCTAAACAGACTTATTAATAGACTTATTAGATCGTGACAGATAATGCATGCCTCTATCACAAGAGCTACTGTTCTTTACACCTAAAGTAATAGACATATGTGTAAATTCAGATAGACAAGATATATTAGAACTTTTTTTTGCGACTTCCGGTACGCTACTGAACAAGATTGGCCGTACTGCGAACGGTATTAGAGCATCGTGTTGAAGTAAAAAAAAAACGAAAAGTACTTGTCCTGTGTTCGTGTATCAATATGGTAACAGTGTAAATGCATAGATTCCCATTAATGAGCGTAAAGGACGCTGAGCGAAGTGTATGATTAGATTAAATTAATTTATCAGTATAATTTTATTTTATCGTACCATCCTATTTGAAGTGTTAATTAATATAACCGATGGTTGAATACCGATGATGACATTCATCGATGGGTATTCATCCAAAGTTCAGCGAAAAGAATCTTAGGGTTTGCCTCCCCCCTCCTCAAAGCCTTCTCATGTAAACAATATCTCTTAAATCAAGCCACATTTTTACATCTGAATGTTTGTTATTAAGTTGCAAGTAACATTTTAGTTGTGAAATAAACGTTAACAAAACTCACCTTGCAATATGTACATACATATTTCATTGCAAATATAATATTCAGGGACGCATAAAAAGCAAATCTCAGTCGAGTGCCAACCCTGATCCCCGAACGAAAAATAACCAACGTAAATGCTTACGAAACTAGGAAGCGTGACATCCACGGTTCAATAGGGTATCAACACTGACCTACATGTCCAACTATGATAAGACTCAAGTCAGTGTAACATCAATTAACATTCTGAATGAGAATACAACACGTGTATTCCATGGAACTGTGAATGAAATACGATAAGGTCAGACCTAGATCTGGTCATGGGTTTTAATTATAGAGAAGAAACTATTTCTCTCTAAGCGTTGTGGGATTGTCTTCATGCAGTTGGTGACTTGGGTAACACTGATTTCTGAAAAATCCGTGTGCTATTTTTGGGACCCTTTTAGTCCTACCATTGTCGGCCAAAGGCACAATCTTGCCACGCTGCCTAAGAGCGGGTTGGCAGACTTCACACGCCTTAGAATACAATTTTTTTTATACGCTACAATAGCATGATAAGATGTAGACCAGGACAGTAATGATAAATGAAAATGATGCAATCATCAGTGTGGATATTTCTGTCATTAATGGTTCTTCATCGAACAATTTGAATTTCATCTCGATTCTTGAATATTCTACTTTTGCCTACGACAGCAGTGGAACGCATACGAGCTGCGACATTTAATTGCAAGCCTTTCAACAATCAAGGCTACGATAGAAACCTGAAAGCTATCGATGATGAGAGAAGTCTGAATTTTATTCAAGAAT
>DWDV01003438.1:0-10568 GCA_018245615.1 Mimoniades ocyalus | reverse complement strand
TCTGGCCACCGCTTAGTTGCAACATAGCACAAGCCTAGGCATGGCTATATCCACTTTCCGGTGGCAGGCAGCAGCATAAACAGTACCAAAAACTATGATCTGCTATCTTCAACCCGATTGGCTAATGTGGGAACTATGGGAAAAAAACTCCTTAGAAAAAGCCTTTCTTTATATGGAACGAGACAACTGATGACAATGATGTAGCTTGGTCAATATACTTTATCGATCTTTACATACCACATACATGCACAAAGAAGACCATGTCCGCGTTCTGCACGCTAACCACATCTGAATCATCAATTCCGTGCAAATAACGGCGACCCCATAAATATGAATCCCCAGAAAACATTTGTTACACCCTCCTATCACTTCCGTGTCACCTTGAACAATGTCAGGAGAATGAGAAAAAATAAATGTCATGTCCGCGTGTGGAGTAATACACACACAATAATTGCCAGGAAACGAGGGAGAGTCGGGGAAGATTAATCGTGCCAATCGTTATTGTTAATCGGAGCCATAAGGCGCGTTTCTGCCCCTCAGTTACCTTAAGCTCATACAAATAATTATCTACATAAAGTGTAAGTATACTGTTAGTCGGGCTAGTTGATGGGCCTTCAGTGCTATGTTGGGTAACTTTTTGTCCTTCTTTTTATACATGTTCCAACTGGAATTAATGATAGCTGTGTTTCGTACATCGTATGTGCGGTTTTCTAAGCACTTATGTATATCGTCTACAGTGTATATATTCCTAACAAATTTTTTTGTTAGGTACTACGGTCTTTAGCGTTTACTCGATGGAATTCGGTACAAGAATCCATTGCCCCTAACCGTCGCTGATACCAATGACGATCCGTTAGAATTGACAGTTCCAAAATTAAAATGCCATAAACATTATTTCAATATTTATCACATTTGTCGCCCAAATACTCTACTAACAGTTTGTCGTGTCTACTTCTGTTTAAGCTATTGCAATTGTGTCTGAAAACGAAATTAAAACCACAATTCGGTTCCGATTTCGGTTGTTTCCTCCGTCAGCTACATCTGTTATGTTGTCTTGCAATTAGTGGCTAAGCGTCCCAGCGTGGCGTTTACTTAACGTCGCGTTACGTAAGCCATTGGCCAGGGCTGGCAGATCACCAGCCAGCCAGTTAGTATAAAATGTTTTGTGAATAAAGTAGTAATATTCATAATGTATTTATTAAACACGGAAGTGTATTTTAGATGTTTTTTTTTAACTGTAAGAAAATTTGTTGTTCACTTTCTTGGAAAGTGTTATAAAAAAAATATTGCGTTAGTTATTATTATTTAAGATCATGAGGAAAATAGCAGCAGCATTTGAAACCGAATTCAGTGAAGACATAACTGACACTGTCTTCTAAATTAATTCAGATGTGGAACCAACATTATTGGCATGCTTTTTGAGCCATGTCATATCAATCTAGCCAGGAGAATTGCAAGTACCTATAGCTTTGTGGAATAGCGATGGGCTTACAAAAAGCAAAGGCTTAAGGATTCAGTGAAGATACCATATATGTAACTCTTCGGTAATGCTAAAGCCACATTCATGAATCGAACATTCATTCTAAAACTACTACTGAAATTAACAAAATTTCAAGTTCTGACAACCCTGTCGGATTGTACTCCGTCGCACCCGGCACGAATAATATTCCCGTCAGATTAACTGGGAATAGTAATTGTGCTGCGCTAAGGAGCACTCTATGTCGGGAACATAATCTTATTTTTTGGACACATTCTCTGCCTTGATGGTCTGGTGGTTGCAAGCGCAACAGCTGATCGGTAGGGTTGGGTTCGATACCCGCGTTAGATGCTATTGGGCTTTCTAACTTGTAATTCCTAGTAGTGGTGTATAATAATAGGCTCACCACATATACCATAGTGGGACGTAAACGTAACTGGTCGAACGCGAGAATATGCTACACTCCTCTACCTACCTCTTCGGGATTACAGGCGTGATGTTAAGAAATTCTATAGAAAATAATCGCAGAGAAAATTTGAAGCGATGTTTTTGTGAGAACCCTATTATAGAGCTGGAAGGCTTCACAAATTTTCCCTACTAATTTATTTTCAATTTTACTCTATTACCGTCAAGAAGGCCAATTAAGGCTCTCGGTTCTTTTAAGATTGACACAGATATTTTGTCTGTAATTAATATTGATATAATTAATATGCCTCCTTTACTCTAGTTAATTTATATTTAGGAATGATCTATCTGTAGCGTGGTCCCTTTGCGCTTTGGCATTGCTATTTATTCAAGTTTATCGCAAACTTAGATTCATATCGAAATGAGCAGACTGCCGATAGGTATACACCGGAATTTTAAATAACGAACATTTCTTGCCGGCGCCGTCATCAACATTTCAACGAAATTCTTAGCTGGTATGTAAAATTGAAACTTGTCGAAATTTTAGTATGTATAATTATTTAAATACAGTACTATAATGTTTAATTTAGGAAATCACTTTATCAACCCACTTACGACTTCTACGTCTTCGTTGTTTGCTTACCACAGCACTGGCTCTGCTTAGTTTGGGATCACATGGTGGTGTGTGGAGATATCCCAAGTACATATTTATTGGCAAGAACTTTGTTGACCAAGACGTCCTCACTATGCAATTGTTAGTAAGTCGTCATCGGTTAGAATTCTTCTCAGTCTCTGTTAGGACCATGTGGGGTTACTGATTGCACTTACAATTTATTTTAAGCGTTAAAATTTTATCGATTTTATCGACGACTCGATTGCCGTCGTCACTAGGCAGATGTACTTCAATATAATAGTGTAACGTTTATGAGTATTAGAATATAGTTTCAAATTCCATATTCTTATTTGCTTACCAAAACATATCCAACTTGTCAATCCAATCCGATTCAATTCAAATTGAAATACGTGCCTGCAAACAGTCTTCACTGAAAACACTCAGTCAACTTCGGTCCCATTGATCATATAACAGCGGAGTATCGTTTGCAAACTAAGTTAACTGATGTTTTTCAAGATGAAATCATTCAAACCGAATCGAAACTTTCAGTGATTTCATGAAAGTTTCCAATAATACGCTGTCTCTCTCTATTGTTCTTTTGATATGAGCGCGCGCCTCCGAGCCGAGAGCGTGATTCAATTTCAGGTCAGCACTTCAGGCAAATTGTGTTACTGGATTGTCCAACTTTAAGATAGACATTTTGTAAAATCTATGTTCTATTTTCATGCATTGTACAAAAGTGTCTGATTAAGTTTGATACATTTAATAAGTTTATCTTCAGAGCTAAAGATGATCAAAGATAGCCTACTTACGAAGGCTACTGTAAAACAAAATTTTGTGTCCAAATATTAAGATGGACTAAAATAATTTAGATATTAAAGTTGTATGAACCAAAAGTTGTCATATCTCGCAATGCGACTGACACAAGCATTTTTCTCTACACGACATTCCCTATCGTTTCGTCCGATTTCTTCCGTCCGAGTAATTCTTCTCGTCCCCTGTCCGTCCGCGGTCGCGGCCTCATCCTACATATATTTACGACTTGAAAAATCGTCCAACTTCGGCTGTCCGGCTGAATCTAACTCAGAGAATCGGAGAAAAACGTCGCCTTTTTGTCCTAAGCCTGGCTATTTAACTTCACGTGAGTAGGTATGTGTCAAATAGTTTTGTAATATTATGTTTCAAATAGTCATTAGCCAGACGGACCCTAAAGGAGTAAATATATCTATCATAAACCTGTAATGCTGACCGTACCTGAACTCTAAAGTATTTGCATGTGCATAGACCAATGCAATTATTAATTTACGTAACATCGCGCCTGTAATCACCGAAGAGGTAGGCAGAGGAGTGTAGTATACGATACTCATACGTTTCAACAGTTACGTTTATTAGAAAATCTTATTTAGAAAAATTCAATAGTGCCGACCTGGGGTTTGAACGCAGGGCCTTTCGATCGTCAATCCCGCTTGCAACCAACACGACCAATGAGTCAGTCACGAAAACACTGCTGATATTTATATACAATCCTACTTAATAAATTCCGCTGATTTCCTCTCTGACCCTCTAAAAAAGCTCATTTCTGGATATATCACAACAAAAGTATTTGCCTTATCCAAGTTAACACTGTTAAGTCCGCTTATTTAATGTCCCAGTAATTTCCCTAATCTGTTAATTTCTATAAGCTTCCAAACTTATATTAATAAATCAGTATCACCCTGTAAGTTATAAAATAAATAGGCGGGTTTAATAACGTATATTGTTTTACACTATGACACAGACCGGGTATAAAGTTATTGACAAGTCTTGGGCGCTCAAGCTGTTAAAAAAGGGAAATATGTCGTAAGACTCACTTAGATTTAGATTTCGGTTTAGATTTCGTTTATCAACACAAAAAAGGTCGTAAACATAGAGGATTACGTTCAAGAACTGCACAAGAGATGTGATTCAAAGAATATATCGGAAGTAATCTTCTGACCAGGCGACCGACATGGTAGACATAAGGAAAAATACATAGATATTTTTAAATATGCATCCTTAGAAATTTCGAAGAACAGTAATATAATTATGTATTATCGTTATCATTATCATTAGCCTCCTGCCGACCACTGCTGGACATGACTTCCCCTGAGGGGTTATGCCCACGCTTTGTATACATTATATGAGACATATACGAGTGAGTAACATATTAATAAGGTACCTTAGTTTAGAAATCTACCGAATCTA
The DNA here is from genome assembly GCA_018245615.1 of Mimoniades ocyalus. Lineage (NCBI taxonomy): Eukaryota > Metazoa > Arthropoda > Insecta > Lepidoptera > Hesperiidae > Mimoniades > Mimoniades ocyalus. The sequence goes on along the minus strand of DWDV01003438.1, from coordinate 5,850 downwards.
GGCAAATAAATGGTGCCTCGAAATAAGTATGTATATAATGAATTGTTTACGAGTAGCCATGATGTGTTTATCCTCAAAGTATTCGTTATATGACCGGTTATCGTACGCCCGTTTTATCGTATTGGGTCAGATTTCAGTATTTATTTGTGTCCAAATTAAAAAACCGCCATTCCTACGTGTATCGCGATATTGCGAATCGCTTTTAATATTCCTATTCGAATATTAAAATTTTTCTCGGAATATTCTGCATAATAAATGGCGTATTTAAATACACAGGTAGCTCTACTACAGTAGATAAATAGAATTTATGGTGACAAAAATATCTTTTTAATTTGTATATTATTTTTTTGGAATACCGTTATCAAGAAGAAAACCACAAACTAAATTTCAAAGTTGTGAAACATTTTATTTCAATTAAAAATAATCGAATTATAATAATTACGTACGTAGTAAATACATAAGTCCCATTGAACTGGCCTCGCCAACAACTGTAACAGCTCGTCCGTGCTGCTAATTTGCCGCAGTTAACCGTTCACCGGACTTTAGCGACACAGTTCAGTTCGGCGAGCAATGTGCTATACAACTTTTGCTAAGTTGGCAGGAAATTCTATTACTACAACTACGAGCTTTTACGCCAATGACGTCATAGCTAATGAACTGCAATTCATAGACACTTCGCGAATAAATGTCTGGACCCCAGTACATTGTGAATCGTGAATCGTGAATTATTTATTTATTTATACTTATACAACACCTTAAACTAAGAGATACAAGGGCGTACTTAAAGTAAGATTAAGTACGCCCTTGGAAGAAATTAGTGTAAACAAACATCATTTATATTTTGTAATATGTATCAGAAAATTATTTATTGACTAGTTTTTGTCGTACGGGACATTCAATTTGAATTAAAAAGAAATAATGTCGGCAGTTTTAGAAATATTAATAATTTAATAAAGCAATGGTACTTCTGTATGTCCATGTCGGATGTTGTCGCAGTTTCATTACACGTAGCTTAAATATCCTTGAATCTTTCTTACCGCTAATAGTTGTTAATAAAGTTGTTCAGTATTAGGGAGAAATGTCTTTTCAATTTGTAAAATTACTTATCATTCCCCGGGAGACCAAGACTCATAAATCTTGGCCTATAGCTCCCGATACCGCCCGATAGCGGAGTCCGAAGTATTCGAAATCGACGAGCGTACACGAAGAGACAGATGAATGTAGAAAGAAGTACATTCGATCTGTAAGGATAGTAAAATAAGTGACTCGTATTTTGCAGTTTATGCTTTTTTCCATAATCATAATACTGAATTGTCTCACTGTTGCGCAGAACTGCTTTGCAATTGCTGCATTGACAGTGCAGAACAACTGCATAGGGGATTCTAGTTACTGATAAAGTGTCTCAATGGAAAGGAAGTGCACGCTCGTTTGCAACGCCATCCCGGAGTACACCGCGCGTAGTATTGTAGGGACCGCACGCGACAACGCTTTCATTTACGCCCGTTTTGTTATGTCGCTGCTTTACGCAAGCTCTGTTATATTGCCATACCGCACGTTCGTAAGGCAGAATATGGTTTGTGTAATGTTGGTGTATTCAGTAACAATTTGATTTTAGTAGATAATATTGTGAGTTGCTCCGTTTAGTGTTGTGGTACAACTTGGGAAATGTCTATGACCATGACCACCTTTGATCAGCAGTGGAATGGCAAGGGTAACGTAAGGATGATGTTCGGTTCAGTGGTTAGTGAGCTTGAGAGCTATGTTCGAAGTAGTGGGTTCGATTTGTACAATTCGTACCATGTAAAATAATCTATATAAATATGTATGTTTTTAGAAATGTTTACATGTAATTCACCTACTTCCTGGTTACCATATCACAGACTGCCTAGTTTATAATGACTTAGCCATGAGTGAAAAGTTAAATGATTAAGAAACTTATTTATGCATCCATGTTGTCCAAAGCCATGTACACCTCTTGCGCCCTCATATAACTGTCATAACTGTCATAGCACTCACTGGAAGAACACAAACACATGTATAAGAGATTTTACGATATGTCTCGGGTGTAGAAAATACACAACCAAAACCTAGAAAGATTTTTCTTTTTGATTTCAACTCTTCCCGTTGCTTGATTTTTTTGAATCTTGAATCCCTTTAAAATTTTGCGCGTTACCCGTGCAGATATTCTTACTAACAAGGAATATTTTGACCATACCTACATCTTGAATAAGACAAACGAAGCTTTACTTCAACGCGGAGATGAGACAACGTGGCTTTTTCCTTCACAATTGAACAAAGTCCTCGAGATAAGGACCTTAACCCTCGTCACGCCTTTGTCCCGCTGTTTGTTTGTATTTTTACTTCGCAGCATCACAACTTCCTGTTGTAAGACATTCGTCCCATTGCTAACAAGAAACTGGAACGGCATTTGATTTGTTGTATACAAAATTACTTTATTGAATAAAAAATATCTCCACAAGTTCGTACTTTTCGAATAATTCATGATGTAAATATGCAGCGATACGGATTTTATTGCAATAATTTGACATAAAATCGGCAGTAAAATAGATTTTGCGACTTTTAATACTAGTACGGGAGATACAGACGAGCGGCATTTTGTCGTAGTTAGATGCTGTTTTTTTCATTAATTTCCAATGATCGCAATATCGACCCGATTATCATTGATGATACTAGACTATAAATATATTCATTGCCGCCAGCAGTTCATCAACTATTATATACATAGTTATAAAGAAATTTAAAAAAAGCTTTTTTTAAAAAAGTAAAAAATAACGGAATTATATTTTCCTTGTGCGCAAATGTAGCATTTTTTACATTTACATTGAATCACAGTTTTTACATTGAATCGCAGTTTTTACATTGAATCTACATTGTAACAATGTTGATTCTTGAAAATTAATTTATCTATTTTCTTTTAACTAAAATGAAATTATTAACGGCAGCTGTCAACGTCTGTCTTCGGCTGCCGCCAATAGATGGCGGCGACTTCTGTTGGCGTTGCAACAGACCTGTAGTGATTAACATGTGACTTAAATGTTAACGTCTGCGTTTTTGTATTTCTGAGTGTGAATGTACGCTAGTATAGCGTTTTTGTATATGTCTGTGTGAACATAATTATGCTATTACAACGGTCACTATTGCTTATGTGTTCGCGGTGGACTGCGTGGGTAGTCCCGGATCTGATTGTGACAATGACTCGTAACCGCAATAAATAGATGTACAACGTTAGTCAAAAGGTGCCGGTACAGCGAATAAGGAATTGGTGTTCGGTCAATGAGATCTAAGAAAATAATAATAACCATGAGTGAATATGCATATTTTATTTTCTCTTCATATTCGGCAAACCACCTGACCGAACTACACTGAAAATCAATAGCCGTTAGTGTTCCGCGGCATAGTCTGAGTGCGGACCCTTTCAATCACATGGATATCTTTATATAATTTTACTTTTGGTCCTATTAGGCAATTTTATTTTAGTTTGTACTTTTTATTAATTGTTTTATTTGTTACTTTTTTTGTGATGGAATAATTGTATATCTTATCTTATCTTATCATATCATATAAATGTTTATCTTATCTTATCTTATCATATCATATAAATGTTTATCTTATCTTGTCTTATCATATCATATAAATGTATATCTTATCTTATCATATCATATAAATGTATATCTTATCTTATCATATCATATAAATGTATATCTTATCTTATCTTATCATATCATATAATTTTTTTTTTGACCCTCATTATCGTTCCACTTGTAGCAATACGGCTTCGCCCCGTGCACCATGCAAAAGATCTGTAATCAAATATTTTTTAAGCAGGACAAAAATTTTATCCACAAAACAGGATATACATACATTTTAAATATATTTAAAACATGTATACGGTGCGTCCGGGTCGATATCATTACTATATTTGTACCGTGAAGTAATTCATGTCATAATTTGTATTTCCGGCTGAAGGATGTGGTTGCCTTTCCATGTGTATACTAGAGTTCATTGACCATCTTAATGCATAGAACTAGCGACGCGTCTACGCAGAACGTCGAATAGGATGATAATGACTGTACTCATACTAAAATTATATTAAGGAAATCTTTAACTAACGAATACTTTTATTAACAATTAATTACTGTGATTGGCAATCCTGTCGTTGACATCCTATTCGCGATCACATACAAGGAGCCGTGCGCTTTAATAGCATCTTGTGACATTGCTGAAAATAACATTTTAACTTCAATATTCAATATCGTAACAATAATATTGCTGATTTTATTACGTTTATTATGAAAAGTTTATCCTTTTACATAAGCTACTTTACGAGAAATTCTTTTCAGACAAACATAATAATAATTTGACTTCATTCTATTAACTAATGGTGCTGAACTAAAATATAGCTCACGTTCAGTCGTATTCTCTATATTCACAAGAAACTTGTCCAAGAATAAATGATTTGGCACTTCCAAATGCTTTTGTTGAGTGGATTTTGTGATCCGTGTTATTTGCATAAGCGCTTCTGACATTGACTGGGCCGTGGGGAGTCGGAAGTGTCATACTATAAATCACAAGTTGGCGATTTAGTTACACATTGGGCAATGGCGACAGTAATATAAATGGTGTTGTTTGTCCATGACAACGCCATGAGGACTTTGTCATACTTGTTAGGTATCTCTCTGACTTATGGTTTACGGATTTGTGATAGGTAAATTCGTTACACTTGTGAATTAATTGATATATTAATTGGTGTAACGAGTTAATTGGCAAAAGAACATTTTCTCTGTTGAAAATTTCAACTCAATTCTCTTTAACAACAGCTAAAAAGTTTTCACCATAAATATTAGGGAGGAAGTGCATATAACGTTAAACATTGATAAATAATAAATGTCTATGGAAAAGCGTTATGTTAAATGGCACATTTGTAGATTGTTTTCACACGTCACATTGAAATGCGTGTAAAATTAATGCGGTCCCGAGTTAAATAAGTAAGGTAAGTAAATTGACCCGGAAATCAAGCGTCGATTTAGAAAAGTAATGATAATGACCCCATACGTCGAGTCTAATGTCCACGATGGCCAGGGATTTCTAGAATTTTCTAGAATCGTACAACACACGTACTAGTCTAATGACGTCACTATGGTAAGGATAACCGTTTTATTTTGCTGTTACGATTGCATTGAACGTGACCGCTCACCGACATCGCTTTCGTATTACTCGACAATTGCCCCAACGTGACCCGCTGCGGGCCACTTTACACAGATAACCCCAAATTGTATTCATCGTTCGATTTACATATTCGTGTTACGAAATTGTCAGTTTCTTTGCATTTTATTGTTGATATTTTTTGACTATTTTGACCTAGATTCTCGCAATGATTATGAGTAGTCTTAAGAAACGTTTTCGAAACGAAAACCGTATGATAACATGTATCAAATTTAACGTAATGCCACAAAACAAAGGTAAGTTGGATAAGGTCCCGCATTGCCCCACTATGGGCCACTATATCAGAGTCCTACGAATATTATCTAATGAAGTAAGGATCGGTTACAATGCGAATGTCATGCCCTGACGCTATGTCGTCCGATACACATTTACATATGCTATTAAAGGAAGGGGTTTCGCTTGCCTTTCGACAGAACACACTGACAAGATTATCGGGGTTTTGTAATTGTTCAAAGATTTGATATTCCCATATTAATTTGGAACTACGATACAACAGATATTATTAATAGCAAGTTTTATTCTTATAGATTTTTTCTAATTTAGATTTTCTAGTAGTGGCTCGGAGTCTGGATATGTGCCCGGTGTATGGCAATAGGTTCACCACCT
>DWDV01003437.1:0-10568 GCA_018245615.1 Mimoniades ocyalus | reverse complement strand
TACACCAGTAACAAATCCGGACTCATAATACTAATGATACCGAGCTCTTTAAACGTGAAACATATAACAAACGCATCCGTTTAGTCACGAGTAATTCGGGTTAATATACATTTTGTTTCCTGTTTTCGTCAACGGGCGCGAGATAGCTCCAACAGTCATGTCTGCTCGCGTCATTGTTCCGACACATTCAACACCGACTAATACATGCAATATATTTTTAATTAATGGCTATTGGTAATAAAGAAGCTCTTTGTTTTGATTTTGGTTTGTTTTTCATTGAATCGAACATTAATTGGTAATGCCATAAAGCAGTCATATCCATAAATCGTAAAAAATATAGGTATTTAAACGAACAACATTTATCACTTTTACCTTCGTGATTTTTTTTGTTTTGTACAGTCTATGATTCCATTAGGATACATGCTTGAGATTTCTTTAACATAATATTATGTTGAAACGTAACCTCATACCTATAATCCCCGAAGTGGTAGACGAAGGAATGTAGTACATACCCACGGTTCACCAGTTACGTTTACATTATGGAATAAATGGTGAGCCTATTTCCATACGCCATGCAAATGGAGACTTCAAGCTTTTACTAGAAACTTCCAGTTGGAAAAATAGTTCTTGACCCAGGCATCGAACCCAGGATCTCTCGACCGGTAGACGTGCTTGCAACAAACACGACCAACGAGGCAGTCAACCCATATGTAACTAACTATATTTTGTCTTTAGCATGACCTCTATTATTGATAAATAACCAAATAATTGTATGTATTCAAAAGAGGCATAGTACCTACAGTGTCGCGGCTAAGGTTGATTAAATAATGAAAAATTCCAAGTAATTTGAATTACTAATATTACCCACAGTATCCTACGTACCGTGATTGGTAAAATACGACGATCTCGTTAAAGAAAGTTCAGTGATTCGACCGCCATACATAAATCCAAGGTCAACATTCGACAGATTAAAAATAAATATGACGCGTACGGTGCAAGTTGAACGCACCGCGCTTAGACCAGGCTTGTTTTGATGAATAGGAGATATGTATATTGAAACGTCTTGTACAGATAAAAAAAATGTTTAACATTTTAAAGTTTTTAAACTTTGAAATTTTTGCAAGTGTCATGTAATACGCCAATGCAAAATTTCTCAAATATTATCTTAATCTACGTCTGTTATTTTAGGTGTTTCAAGCACAGCAATATTATTATTAATACCCCTATTATTACAGTAATTGATGGAAGTGAAACTATGCGGATTACGCAGTAAATCCGGAGATGAGGTTAGTGCAATCAAAGTGAGAATTGTTTTATTGACCAATCTGCCCACCACATCCTACACCAAGCCGGAACACAGCTATTGAGTTCCACCTGTAATGTTTTAATGAGTAGTTTATAGTCTTGAAATTGACTAGCAATTAATAACTAACATTAATTTATAATTAAGTAGGTATTATAATCTTCATACAAAATTTAGAAAAAAACTTCTGTTCACTGTTTTATCAATGACATGTTATTTCTGTTTTGGATTAGGAATCCATTAATTTCAGGAATAGAATTTAGTCAATACAATTTCTCTGTAAATTACAAACGATGTAAGTACAATAATACTGCTTTAATTATTATAATGCTTGTTATGTGATGGGGACGTCAGAAATCTCCGAAACCGGCGTTCGTGTATGAAGAGACTGATGAATGTGGACGAAGCACGACAGGTGTTTAAGAATAGCGATATTTGGCACTCTGTGCTCTGTACCTACCCCACCCCGCAAGGGAGCTGCCGTGAAGATATGTATGTATGTAATTATTATAAGCAATAAATATTTCAATCACAGTATTCAATTAAACTAATCCTTATAATGAATAAAAGATGATGTCATATACGCAGAACATACATATCAACCGCTTTTTTCTACGTAACTCGCTCCTTATCGCTCAATAATAATAATTACTGACGAACGCTTAAATTACCATTACATGTTGACCAATGCAAAAATATTCTTTAAATCTTCAACATAAAATAGAAAATTGCATAAACAATCCCTATACGGTACATTTAAGAATGCGATTCGGCTCGTTAATTTTTTTTGAATCGATTAAAATTGGAAAATATGGACAAGAACCACAATAAAGATTATAAATATAAAATACAGATAATAAATCTATATGATTTTATATAGCTTATCTTCATCCTTTAAAAGGTTTGTATAGATAAAAAAAAGTAGTGATGTCAACAAAAATCTGAAAGATAGATTCATTTTAAATATAAATTGGTGAAACGTGGGAGGGTACTACACTCCACGGCCTAAAAATAATCACAGTTCCTTAATAGATGAACATATAGTGCGTCATGGCTGTAAAAATTGAGATATTTGGCGGTCGGAGCTCTGTGCCTATCTCGTAATTGACATAACACACTGATATAACAATAGCGATAATAATATAGGAATATTCACATAGCATTATTTAAACAGTTAGTTCAAAATGTATCACTGTATTGCCTTGAAATGGATTTAATTACCAATTTTCCTTATTTACGCACACAGTTTATTAACAAACAACACACATATTATAACAAACTGTAGATGTCATTCTCAGGGATAATTTAATATATTACATTATATATGGCATTCACATTTTATTTATTTTATTTTATTTTATGTATACACAGATATGACAAAGTAAAATGGACATGAACAGTTGTACAAAGGCCCTACTTATTCCATATTGAAAAATTACTACCAGTAGGCCCGCTGGTGGGGAATTAGTTTCGTAATGTCAACCTAGTGCGTACAGATGCAATATACATAAATATAAAATACATAAATACATATTTGCAAAGCTAAAAAATACCTATATAAACATACAACAGGACTAAATACAAGAGCTTAAGTAGAACTTTTTGAAATAGTATCCGAGACTCGTACATTAAGCGGGAGTATATTAGGATAATCTTGCCGCATGAGCTGTGAAAGAGTTTAAGTAAAAACTTGATTTATGGCTAGGGAGACTAAGCTGGGTTCCTATATGTGACCAGCATGACATGTCACGAAGACGGGTAAAGGGGAATTGGCTTCCATGGTACGAGGGAGAGCAAGGACTCTGAAGGATGCTGTGAAGGATACACAAAACCCTAGTGTTTCTTTGAAGTCGAATGAAGGCGACTTGAGATCCTTGCGAAACTGAAGTATTCGGTCGAAGTTCTTCAAACCAATATAATGGTTTAAGATCTTTATTATTTCTCATACAGAATTTACAAAATTCACTTATTGAGAAAAAATGCTTAATTAACAGATATAGTTGCGATAAGGCGTACAGTTGGATATAATTAATTTAGATACATTCATACTTATTGCTATCAAGTTAATGGTAAGAATTTAAGTCACAAATATTACAATTTTAATTGAAACAGTTTACTTTTTCTGGAAGAGGGTAAATACAACATTATTCCAGCATCGGTGCAATAACAAAGATGTAAAGGAGTGGCGTTCTGGAAGCGGCATTATGAGCGTAGTTTGGTTGTTGTATTAGTATAGTAATAGATTTATTATTAGAAATAGTGACTATTAGAATAGATTTAATATTAGAAATGATTATGTTGCAATTTTGCTAAATTTGACAAATATATATGTAGTTGTGTATGTATGTAAAATAAATGAGTATATTTATGTATGTACGTTTTTATGTTGAAGAGTATTAATTTTGTTGTATAAATTATAGATTATTATTATTACTAATTTTATTTAATTTTATGTGTTTTACTTTTTAGTTGTGATGATAAATTTTACCAGTGATTAATTAACTTGTAGCTATAATGTGTTCTTTTAGTAGTTTTTTGAAGTGGTACATATTTTTAGCATTTATAATATTATTGGGTAATGTATTGTAAATTTTAACACCTTCAAATTCAATGTTCTTTTTTCCATAGTTTGTTCTAGGTTTTCGTGTAACTAAAAGGCTTGCGTTTCTTAATCTAATTTTTTGTGTCTGTTTTTTTTTTGTGAAGGATAAGCTTGTATGGATTTTTTAGTTAATATTTTTCGTATTAAAACACATGTGTAATATTTGTATGTTTGTATAATGTTAAGAATAGACCTACGATTACCTGAAAACAGTAAACAAAACCGCACGGGCGCTAAGGGCAGGTTTCAATAGATTAATCTGATCAACCCAAAGGTCCTCAAAGTTAGCGCATCAGTAGATCTCATTTGCTCAAGTTATGTATCATTATACATCACGTCTTGACATAAAAATTAACAACAAAACGTAATGATGACTATATAACATCACGCCTGCATTTCCCCGAGGGAGTAGATAGAGGAGTGTAAGACTACCACTCTTCACTAGTTCAATACTAATACAAAAAATAAATGTTTATGTTTTAGATTAATCAATATCAATCAATGAAATGTATTTTTAGGTGCAAGTAAATACATTTTAGCAATCATATTTATCATGTTAAAATCAATGAGCCGATTTTAACAAAATTCAATACCAATACCAATAATAAATATTTCAGACCGTAGTAAAAACATACTACGTTTTATAACACATCAAAATTCTACTTTACTTTTCATATGAAAGGTGCAGTTTTTCATGAACGAAGAGTTTTTGGGCAGGAGAAAGGGTTAAGAATAAAATGCATTTAAAAAAGTTGCTTACAAGCCTCGAAAACAATAACAATAGTAAAATTTTGTACTTAGGCTGAGTAACGCGGGTGGAATATCTTTCATAGATACATACATATATGTGTGTCAATTCAACATGATTTTTAAAGCGGTTTAAAGCTGTATTTTAAAATAGTAAAGTGATATAAAATAAATGCTCCTATCGATAGAGCTCGCTGGTCCGCCGCACCACTTAGCGCCAATCGTGTAGTCATAGCGGAATTAATACTGAGAGATAAGCGAATGAAAATTCCGCTTGACGTATATTGTTAAAAGGAAAAACAACACGCTTCACTACGGTCACTAAACCGACGAGTTTAACTGAGCTCAAAATTGAGCGATAGCCGTCCTTATTAAGTCGTATTAGGGTCCTCGTTAGGTGTCCAATAAAATAGCTGGTTTGCGTGCATGTCAGCAAAGCTCATGAATAGATATTGCAGTGTCAAAACGTGGAAAATTGGGATTTGGGCCGATGTGGAAATTATTGTTTTAATGCTCACCGCTTATGGATTAAAAGCTGGAGATTAAACCGTTAACAGGTTAAGTGCTTTTAAGATTATGACTACCTACATAATTAAGTTGTTCGATTTTTATGAAAAAATGTAAAATAACGCATGTGATCCTCGAAGAGGTAGGCAGATAAATGTAGTAATGTAGGTGGTGAGTCAATTGCCATACACCGGCCACCAATCTTGACTCCGTGTCACTACTAGGAATTTCGATTACATAATCTAAGTTAGGAAATTCAATGATAGCGGAGCCGGAAATCGATTTCAGGATCTTACGATAAGCAGTCGCGCTTGCAACCACTCGCACACTGTCTATTACATTTCCTAACAATTTTACACTTGAATACAATATCGAAAATGTTACAAATTAATTTACCTTTATACAATCAATTACTACTTTTATAAAATGAATTGACTTTTTTACAAATCAATTTACTTTTAGCCTCCACACTAGGCGAAGGACGTGTCTCGTGAATGCTACGAGGTAGGTATGAATTTTACCAAAATATAGTGTTAATACAATAATTTCGTTAAATGTATTGGATGAACCTGGTGTATAAAGCTCCGGATTTTACACAATTGCGAGGAAATATTTACGCAGTGATGAGGTGAAAATGAAGTGCTGTATAAAATGAACACGTGGGCTGGTTGGCTGGTGTTGTGCCATATTTTACTTCCACCCATATACCCGAGGCATAAATATCTCGTTGGCGCCATCTCACGCGGAAGTTTCCCCGTAATAATAACTGTGGGCATTTTCTCCGTTGCCACCTCGTCGGTCATTTATTATATTTCAGACATTTTTATCTACACTACACACCTTATTTTATGGATGTGTTGTATTTACAAGCATTAGAAGAGTATTATGTTAACGTTAATTTTTTTGAATGTTGCCTACGACTTTCTTTAACAAAGAACGTATACTGTTATTGTAAATTTATTAGTATTTCGTATTTAAAAATCTTTGTGCCTAATTTGATTCTTGATCTGGTATCTACGGCGTGGGTATTTTTTACAGTGTTGTGAGTAAAAAATATTACTATTTATATCGTACAACATGGATTTCTGTAGAAATTGGCGTGACGTAGTTAGTACAGCTTTTTTTCAATAGAGTACTCGCAGCGGCGGGACTTCCTTCGGAGAACTCGTTAAGCCAGCACAAAATGGTACAGAGTTCGATTTTTTACGTACAATCAGTAAAATTGTATTTTAGACGTCAGTTCAATTATATGTATAATTTAATTTATATGTGTAGATTTAATGTTAGAAAAAAAAATAGTTCCATTTTATATTGGATATAACAATGAACAGGTTGATGAATTTGACGACGATGATGAAATGTAACTAAAAATAAGATTTTCAGGGGATTCTGACAATTGTTTGTTTATTTTAGACATCATTTGATATAAAAGTAAAGTTTGTTAGGTGCCAAAACGTATTGTTTTAATCATTCTATGACAACACCACGACCACTAAGTAACAAAGAATTGAAATTTTTAGTTAACATCACGAATAACTGGCCATATAACATCTACGTGTGTGGCATTTTTAGTGCGCTTAGTATAAGATAGCCGTAAAATCGAATGAGTTTTACGGATTATTTATTTTATTAGGAGAGAGCAAAGCCATGTTTTGGGTTGCAAGGTGCGACGCCTCCAGCCTTTTTTATTCAATTTTATATGCAAAGTGTTGACATTTATTTGCCATTACGGCACGACATTCTCGTTTCAAAAGAAAATTGTCATGTCATTTATAAAATAACGATTTAATATAGTAACTGCTTATATTATTAAGCGACTGTTATTTTTAGTATTAATACTTGTATTTATTTAATCAACTTAAGGGTATATTGCTTATAATTTTTTAAATTAATGACTTTTTAACGACTTTTAATTTAATTTATTATGAGATTGCTCGAGAAAAAGATTAATAATAAGATAACGACGCAAACGTTGTTTTAATATAAGTCCTTTATCCGTCCTATCCTTTATAAGTCCATCAAGATCGTTCATCTTGAATTTCATTTCTGTCTTTTTTAACGTTAAAAGTGACGAAAATCGATTCCCGCCGCGTCGAATTTCTTTCATCGAAGGCCTTCGGGAGGAAGGCTCTTTAATAACGAAAAACAAAGGCCGGAACATCGTGAAAGGAGACATAGTCATTAGAGAATTTATTAAAAGTAAAAACGGGACCTCTTTACATTTTAACGAAATCTTTTTGTTACACTGGACAACACTGAAGTGTTGTATACTTGAATACTTTCAAATAAATGTTATAACTGTGTATTTTTTTAGCAATTTCTTTACAGTTACGTGTATTATCGTCCTGGTACCAGTGCTTTCATAAAGTGTGTGTGTTGTATAATTATTATAATGATAATATTAATATATCGGCTCAAGTTCTATCGATAATATGATCCTAAATTAGGAATATCGGTGCTATGGTATCTAGACAGCTGATAAGCTACATATATGCATATTAATATACTGTACTAACGATAAACAAGTATTTTTTTTTTGTATCCAAATATAACGATATTCATCTCACAAATATGTAACCCTGGTAAAAATTAAATCCACAATTCCTGGGGTTATTATAAACAAGAAACATAATCTATTCCAAACATAAATATATTTGTTCTAGTTAATATTCAATATGCTAATATAACTCATCCCTTATTACATGGAACGTATAACATAAGCGGTGAAATTTGGGTGTAGGGAACCACACTGTCTACCCCTTCGGGGAAATACAGGCATTATGTTACATCCACATCAATATTATAAACACGAAGTAACACTGTTTTCACCATTTTGAATGAAAGTAGCTAAGTAGATTTTGTTGTAATTTGGTATGGAGATCAGGAGTGAATATTTCCACCAGCTTGTAGGGCAAGGTTTTCCGTAATCCGCTTAATCAAGTCAGGGGTATCTTTATCTTTTTGAAGTGAATCGTCTCTCGTCTCGGCAGAGCGGTTCGTTGCGTTGAGAAATGAAGGCGTTACGGGAATTAAAATGGTTACACACACGAACAGTATGTGTAAGACGGCTACGCTACTGGTACCGGAAGTTTCCTAGCGTTTGTGTGCGTGCCTGTGAGTGTATGTGCGTGTCTGTTGGTGCGTGTGCGTGCTTGCGTGTGTGTCTGTGTACTCAGCACACTCGAGTAACGCTCTGTTCTTGTTCACTTCTGTTTGCATTATTGATTTGAAATACGAATCTTTGTTCCACATCTACATCTACACTATAATGATAATATTATGACATCTCCACTTATCTATACATACTACCCTTGTAGGAAAATAATTATCAAAAAATATTCGTGTTTGAAATATTATTTGTACTCGTAAATAGTCATTGCCGCATATTGAGTACATAATACAGAGCTGTAATTGAGGAAACTACTATGTGTCCGTTCGTCAGTCCACCTCTGCATCTGTTCGTCGGTCTACCCGTCCCTACATCGGGCGATCTGTTCGTCCATCTGTTTGTGCGTCTTAGTGTAAATTGTATAGTTGTTTAAAATAAAAGTGTGTCGATATTAAACATTAAATCAGTTTTTACAAGGCCGTTCCACGTGGCATAGTCACGAGGTCGCGATGTGTTTAACTTGCCGCCCTGTATAAATTTCCCTTGACACTCCGGAATTAAGAGTTTAAATTAAGCGCTTCCAATGCATGCTAAGGGTTTCATAAACCTTTCAAGGTCGTTTGTAACTTTCTCATTTGTATAGAGTGGATATTTAATTTGTAAGGTAACGTAATCCTCATGCCTGTAATCCGGGAAGGGGTAGGCAGAGGAGTTACGTTTACGTTCCACTATCGAATAGGTGGTGAGCACAGTAGTCACAAATACAGTAGGCACAAATCCAGACTCCGAGCAATTATAGAAATACCAACTAGAAAATGTTAGAAAAAACTGAAGTATTTTCCCAGGAATCGAAGCCAGGACCTTTAGGTCAGCAGTCGATCTTTCGAGCTCTTCTTTTGACTGCTCGTTCCAGTGGTTAATGACCCTGCATGTTTACATACGGGTGCTGAGTTAGAGTTTGATCCAGGATAAATATCTAAATATTAAGCAAGTTTTTTTATGCGTATGACTTAAATATTATCCGCGCGTATGTTATAAGTTTGGTCAGTATAACAAGGCTTTGCCTAATTTTGGATCAGATGTACTGTATGTACCTTGCCTCAAAATATTTATAATGTGCTAGCGGCATCCACTTTGAGACGTATTAATTTGAGACGTCATTTGAGTTGGTACTTGTTGAAACTTGAAGTCATCCCTTAACTCACGTCTTTATTTAAAATTTGCCTGAACTCTTTAAATTTACATAATTAATCAAGAAATTAAGAATTGAGAACGGAGAAAGTGAATAGAACTTGTGAATCCATTGATTCCATAACCGAACTAATTGATATCGCAGCGAATTATTATGTATCAACAATAAAGATAATTTGTTTTATATGCATTGAATCGTGCCAAATACCAAACGTCGTAAATGTTTACGATAAACACAATATTTGTACTCCCGAGTTCGCTTCTGGCCAGAAAAAACCTTGCTTCCTGCGCGAACAGTTTTTACTTGGAGTAATTATAATTGAGTGCAAAAGTTATGGTTACTGGTTGCATGGGTATATTACAGGTGATTATAATATAGAATAGGACCTGAACCATCTTTGGTTGGAACGGACATTGGTTATTGCTAACTGCACACTTTTAAAACTCAACCCAATAAAAACGTTAATTTAATCAAAATTTAATACAATTAATTTAATAACATTTAATCAAAATACAAAATAAATTAATTAAGACAATGAACTATTTAATGGTAAATTACAATTAAAATTAATAATGATAATTGATTATATTTGTTTTACTTGTACAGACACCGTGTACTCAGAAGTTTATATTAATACAGATTGTCGTATTCATCGCCAGAGAGTGCCTCCAAATCGCCATGTTTATGGTCGGCGCTTCGCAAAATGAGAATTTAACTGCTATGTAAATATGGAAAAATGCTCGCTTAAGATAAGGACGGTTCATTTCTTGGTGTGGTATCTTTTACAAGCCTAATGTGTTCCTCCGCGAGTGCGTATCCTGAATTATAAGAAAAAACATCCGGATGATGTTTGGTAAAATACAAAATAAGTTCTTGAGAATCCCGGTCGTGCCTTGAGAATCGCAATTTAGAACGATTTTATTTTGTAATTTCGTAAAATATTTTTGCAGTTCTGTAATATAAGCAAAATTTTTTTTTTTCCTTTTTATTTGAGACATTTATATACCTACGAATATAATCTTTCGAATGTCTCATTGATTTAGTGTTTGTAAGTGTAACTGCTAATCGAGGTCCTGGGTTCAAATGGGTCGGCCACTATTGGCTTTTT
>DWDV01003436.1:0-10569 GCA_018245615.1 Mimoniades ocyalus | reverse complement strand
TTTTGTCGTACGTTAAAGTAGTGATCGTGGCTAACATACAATATTTTACCTCAGTCTCACCATCCGCTTGTTGATCACCAACATGGTATTCATAATGATTGGGTGCCAGATTCTGTAAAAATGATATCAGATATATAGATCATTGATTTTGGCAAATTTGTGGTGTTATAATGATGTTAAACAAATGAATTCAGACTCGAGCATCTACTAAGAATTGTAAGTTAGAGGAATCCAATAATACCCGACCCGGGGATCGAACCCAGGATCTTTCGCTCAGTAGTCATACTTGCCACCAACTCGACCAACGAGGCAGATCATACGGATTACATTTCATTTCATCTGTTATATTTCATTGTCCTTTTATTAGCATTATCAACAGTGGACATTTTATAAAAAAGTTATTTACTTACGTTCCAAACATAACCACGACCGCCCGCAAGGTTCATACCGTATGTGCCTTCAGCTTTGCTAGACTTAGTCTTGTCTATTTGATTACTTTTCCCAATACCAATATTATCGGGTACAGTTTCATTACTATTTTTGTAATTATTAATTGTAACATTGTTGTTACTATTAATTTCTTTCTGTATTGAGTCAGGTCCTGACATCTGGTTCATTAGGTTTTCAAAAGATTTTTTAATTTTTTCTTGTAGCTTTTCATCCACAATCATTGTGTAGTTATCGTATTGAATTTTTTGCGGATTTATTTTTGGGTCAAATTTGAATCCATTTATTCCTGCTCCGTCGGTTAATTTTGATGTTTTGGGTAAAGACGAGATGTTCTGAAATTTGTGGAACAAAAATAAAAATAGAATATTATAACATAATGTATAATACATAATGTATTCGTGTTCCCTTACTTTGTCTCTCATCAATTCTAATTTAGTTTCAATGCTTAATTGAATTTTCACTTACCCTTAACGAATTTTGGCCACTAACTGTTTCATTATAACTTCTCGGATTAATATTATAAACTGTACTATCAGTATCATTGTCGTCGTTAAATATAATTCCTAGAATCGAATCATCTATGTTTACTTTATTATATTCTTGCTGTCCTTTATTAACGTTATCAATAATTTCTTTCTTTCTTATATCTTTATCTTTTATTACATTTGATGGTATTTCCATTTCTTTGGGTTTGTAATTCTTCGTTTGGTTGTCCACGCGAGACTTTGGATTTTTGTAAATGATTTCATTCTTGTTTCCCACGTTTGGTTCAGCGAGATTCTGTAACGAAGTAAAGTATTATCCAGTAGCTCAACTCAGTGTCGGTTCACGAATAAAGTTACGTCTTTGTAGCGAGGTACAGCTTTTCTTAATGTTTAATTGCGATCTCGCTATAATATATGCACAGACATTTGTGTTTCGGAGCAATAATACATTTATACTATTTAATATGGTTGGTTACATTGTGTACTTAACATATTATTAACTTATTTCTTCATTTCTATTATATGTTCAAATAATAAAGATAGCTAGCATAGGTTTGATAAAAATATATTTAGAATAAAATATTAAATGTTTTTTACACATCGTATGAATTTTTTCTACTTACGTTCCAAGTGCCTCCTTCTCCGTTAACAAGCCTCATACCGTACGTGCCCGGCATGTATTTTGCATCTTCTATCTTTGGAATTGAGGGCAGAATGTTGGCAAACAATTCTTCCATTTGATTTTTAACATCTGTAGTTGTGAGTGTATTATTTATTTTCAATATTGGTATTTTGTTCTTCGAAGGCTTCATTGCAGGATTTGACGGGTGCTCTACTAGAGATTCTTCGTGAACAGCTTTCACATTTGCAGCTGGAGTTTGTTCTTTATTAAGTCTGTTTTCAGCTTGTGTTTTATTTTCAGTAACTGTTACACCATCATCTTTCGCTGTGTGTATTTGTTTGAAGATATCAAGTAGTGTGGATACATCTTTATTTTCGTTAGTTTGTTCTTGGGCCATTGTTGTGTTTTCATTACCGACTTTATTTTCAGTGCGCTGTTCAAAAAGTTGTCTTGGAATTTCTACAGGTGTCATTGTATTCGATTTATGAAATGCATGGCCTGAATGCTTATTTGCATTGTATTCATCATTTTGTGGACGTCGTGTTTCTACTAAATCCTATCAAGAATTATGTTTAAAATATTATTCATATGGTAGTTGGAAGGTTAGGATATAGTGTAGCAGAAGAATCGTGTTTTTTTATACTCTCTACTGCTTCCCTACGCCTTTGAGGAACTACAAGTGTGATGCTATGTTTCTCTTATGTTTATATTTGCGTAAACGTAACATCACTCCTGTAATCCCCGAAGAGGTAGGCAGAGGAATGTAGAACACTCCCACGTTCCACCAGTTACTTTAAAGTCCCACGATGGAATAGGTGGTGAGCCTATTGCCATACACTGGGCACATGTCCAGACTCCGAGCCGTTACTAGAAAATCTAAATAGGAAAAAATTAATATTGGCCGATCCGGGAATCGAACCCAGGACCTCCCGATCGGCAGTCGCACTTGCAACCAACACGACCAAAGAGACAGGCATATTTGAGTAATTTTTAATTTAGTAATAATTGCCGCCAGTTGCACATGAGTATGTAGATGTTGTCAATTTTTTCAAATTATTTTGAAACACAAAGACAGACAGGCAAAGTTTTGATGCACTGAAATATAATCTGATCATACAGTTCAAAAATAAGTTAGCGTTGTACTTATAACAATACATATGTAATTTAAATACCGATACAATATTTTAAGCAAATTAGACTTTGATTTTACATACATTAGCGCTTGTATGCAAAGCTAGTTTCAACGTTAATCATCTCTTCCACTTACATTCCAAGTAAATCCTTTATCTCCTCTCAAACTAAACCCGTAAGTTTTAGGTAAATTGTTGCTATTCATGCTTTGGACACCAGGAGGTGGGAAAAATGACATGGTGTTATTTATCACATCTGCTCCGCTATGTGGATTGGTGCTCCCATCAGATGACGCTGCAGGAGAGGCCTGTGAGGTGACAAAATGATGAAAAAGATTATTGGCCATGTGTCAACGCCAATGTATGTTACTGGATTGTGCGCTGCACCAATGACTAGTCATCTAGTGGACTAGTTTACTCGACCAAGTGTTCTCCACCAAGTTCACGCTGCCAAGTACACAACTACCAAGTGGAAAATGTCAGTGCCCAGTTGAAATATTTGGATTATGAATATGTTTATTGGTTAATATAAAAATATGTACATAAATGTGTGCATATAAAGAAACGTATAAGTGTATAGTTCATCAATTGTGCGGTCACTATAGTAAAAGTTCTGTGTAATTTGACAGCCAGTGGCCGCGGGGGAGTTGTTCAAATATGTTATTCTTTTGATGTCTCATGTCTGATTGCTGATACTCGCCTCGTTATGTTTATTGAACAGCATTTTAAATAACTCTGGTAATTCATCAACGTTCAGCGGTCGCAGAGTCAATGCTGGTGGCATGTTCTGAAAAATGAAATTATTTGAAATCATATCTTGGTATGAGCATTTCATGTCCAATTTCTCAACTTTTAGGCTATCATTTATAGGTACTACAAGCATACGTTTATATTGGAACGAAGCGTCTTCCAATTTGGAAGAATTACTGCCGAATCTGTCCCTGTTGCTAAGTAGCAATGCTTAGATTATAACGTACAATGCCTCAACATACAATGCCTCTTAAATTCCGTAGTAACGCAATTGTTACCCACTAAAAAATATGTATATTTTTTATATGATAAGTAGCTTCTGGCCGCAATGCCGTTTAATGGAAAGCGCCGATGCGTTCTTAAATGTACTGTGCAAGCCTAGAAAAGGCGTATTTAATATTATTTTTAAAAGTCCTGGGTTATTATATGCCCGAAAATACAAACGGAATTAGGGTGTAGGAGTGGGAAATACTAATTAACAGAAAACCACCCGTTTTGGACTTTAAGAATAATAAAAAAGTAGAACATTCACACCTACTTACATCGCTAACAATTTCTCTCTTTCGTTTTCCACTTGTAACAATTTCCTGTAAAATGAACACAGATTAAATATATGTATTTATTATATACTAATATGATATGTATAATGAAGTTCAGTAAATTTGTTTCAAAAGATATTCAGCGGTGACGAGTAAAAATACTAGACACATAAACTTAATGTTTATTTATTTTACATTCCATAACTTCTGTTGTAACAGTTATGATAACATCCAATGGTTTTCCTTTCATAATCGTTGTTTTCATGCATTCCTATAAAACAGCATAAAGAAAAGCGCGGGATATGTAAGAACGCGTATGAAAATAGGAAAACAAGATGGCGCTGTTCGCATGATAATTAACGATAATATTCGAGCTATAAAATCTAGATATTCTGATCTGGTATTGTTATTATATATTTTTTAATTCAAGGCTTGATAAGACGTTCAAACTCGCTATAATATTTAGATTTGAATTTCTAGCACAAATATTCATAGCTAGATGGTTCGTTGTTTTAATATAAAAAATAAGTCATTTCTATAGAAGAAAGCAAATATTTTTTTAGGGATGTCCATTTAACAAATTACAATTAATTAATATACATACTTTATGACGTGCGTTTCCTTTCTCATATTTAAGTTTGGTTTTATTGAAGAGTTCATCTCTTGCACTTTTCGCCTGAAAAATAATCAAATATTACAACAGTTGCTATTTTTTTCCCTAGAAATTTGAACTGCTATTTATAAGTGCATCAAATAGCTATTTTGTAAATGGTTAATGTATCGTTAGTTATAAATGAAGCTGAAGCAATCGTTGACCTATTCTAATATTAGCAGAAAGTAGGAAAATGATAAGTGTTTATATGGTGCGAAAAGTTTGAAACATGCACATACGCATGTTCAAATCTTAATTGGTATTTGCTAGAAATGCGCTTCCCCTTCCGCCATCCGACTACCAATGCCTCCCGCGGCTGTCTTTCGCGTGCCAGTATCTCACCATTATCATCATAACGAGGTGTGTAGTTAAATTTTGCGAGTCATGCATATTACTTGCAATGCGGCTACCGCGTCAGGGTTACGATCGCTGATATTATTTTACCGCCAAGCCACGTCCCTTATCGGCCCATATAGAAGGCACCGAGTGCCGGATGCCTTTATCCTTACAGACTTAACGTGTTTCTTCTGTAACTCACTATTAGAACGACAGCTAATAATAATACATAGATAATTCATGTACATACCGCACTTTGTTGGCTTTTCTTGATTTTGGGCGCTTTTGTGGTCTTAGTGGTTTCGTAAATCTGAAAATGTATCTTGTTATACGCATTTTTAAAAATTATAAAATTCATTAATTATTATTTTGCTAATTATAATGGTTTATGCATATATACATTTACTTAAATAATGTTTCGTTTACCTCGTCCGAATAATAATAATATGGGGCTTCATGGTAATCACTTGCCACTGGGTTTGTTTCCTGAAAAGTAAACAAAAATGTTTATTAATAAGTCCGTACCTATGTGCCTTTAATGTTCTATAAGAATATATCTTCAGTGTCATAGTAAAAACAACTTTATCATTCCACTTTTGGGCACCTCAGAACGACAAATGTCAAGGCTTTAGTCCGCCATGTTGGTCAATAGTAGGTAACGAGAACATATAGAGGATAATAATAATAATAATTGTTCTGCCGGGGATCGAATTTGGATCCAACAGATTATAGACTTCTTTTGACGATGAAACATTAGCTAAACAGTTTCAAATTCTTGTTCATATTTCATTCGATGTTTTATTTAATTTTTATTACATGCCAAGTTAACGTTTGACTGGATGAGTCCTAAGTGGAACCACTCACCCTAGTATAAGCGGTTTAATTACCACCGACTTTTGATGTACCACTTAATCTCAGCACCACTGTGCTTTGATTGGTAGAGAATGCTATCGGGCATTAAGATCGCCCTTAGTAATCTAATGTAGGTTGGCAGTGAACAATTGAATAAATTAAACAAAGGTGAACGAAGCATTCCAGGTCTGTAAGGAGAGATATTATTGTCACTCAGTTCTCTTTGCCTATCCCGCGGGGCCATGGCGTGGCGTGTCTTTGTAATAATGGATGAGTTAATATAACTACTAGTACAGTACTAATTAATATCTAGTATTGTTGTGTGTTTTATAATTAATTAATTTGTATGTACGAGTATGTTAAAGACTGCCACTCTATCGCATTAGGCATTCCCTGTAATGATAGCTGTGATGAAATTTAAATAAATAAATAAATAAAATATAACTTACTTCATCACCGATTTTGTAATCTCCATCGACAGCGTTATCTGCATTATGATCGCTTATTTCGTCAACATCATAATCATAGTCGGAAACCTGAGCGTCTTCATTGTCAGATGAATGTTGTGTCGCTATTTGGTCCTGGAATATAACGTAATATCACGTCTGTAATCCCCGAAGAGGTAGGCAGAAGAATGTAGAACACTCCCACGTTTCACCAGTTACGTTTAGGTACGTCCCACTATGGAGTAGGTAATGAGCCTGTTGCTATACAGCGGCCACATTTCCAGACTACGAGCTACTGCGAGAAAATCTAAATTAGAAAAATTTAGTAGTGCCCGACCCGGGAATTGAACCCAGGACCGCCCGATCGGCAATCGCGCTTGCAACCAACACAATCAACACAGTGTTTATATAATAAGAAAGTCGAACTCACCTCGTGTGATTCATCCCACAGCAGGAACTGATTGCTGTGCGCGTTAGTGAAGTTGGACGCCAGAACGTCCAAGTAGGAGGGTCCCTGTAACATCCACACATTTGACGCACACATCCACGACATTGAATATCAGAACAGACGTGGATCGAGCCACGGTTTCATTTGACAGTTTAGTGTTGATTACTATTATTACCTGATTACTATCGTTAGGTTTTTCCACAACTCTAAGGAAAATGATTTCTCTCAGTACGGGTCGTTGAGAATTCGGGTTTTGGAATATTAGCTCGTCTTTGCTTTTACTTATGATGGAATATGCGGCGTTGTCTTTTGGTTTTTGCTAAAACAGTTTAAAAATATATTAATTGTATAGTTTAATTATCGAGCGGTCCCGAGTTCGATTCTCAGGTCGAGTTTTATGAAATTTTCCTAACTTAGAAGTTTTAGTTAAAATGTCTGATTGCTTCGGAGTGTGGATTTGTGCCCGATATCCCTACTAATACATATTATAAATGTGAATGCAAGTTTGTTTGTTACACTTTCACAGGAAAACTACTTAACCGATCATCATGAAATATTCTTGGAGGTATTAGAAGTAACACATGTAAACTTACCTTTACTTTCTTCATTGAATACGCCACGTCAATATGAAAATCGAAGAGCAATAATAATATCTGAAAATAGGAAAACAATAATAGGGTTAACATTAAACAATAATTTTAATACACCATTTCGTACGGGGTGTGTTCGTTACTCTATGGAACTACAGATTATCAATTAAATACTGACTTTAAAAATTTGGAAAATAAATGGAGACAATATTGAGCTAGTCGTACTGGCATAAATATTACTGTTAAGTTACTGGGATATTCCGCTGTACGTTCGGTTCTAAATTCGATTCTCGGACACGGGTTTGCTTAAAACCAATCGACAAAGGCAAATCACTAAATTATTTTAGGAATCACGTTAACCAACATTATCTAAAACAATTATATCAATGGAAAATGTAATATATTATTATATTTATGGTAATAATTTATATATCATTATTATTTTCATTAACAATTATGCTCTCTGCTTTCCCTGTAAGGAACCTGGCGTGAAGATATGTGTGTATTATAATATCGTAGCTTTATTATTTTTTGAATCCTAGATCTACACGTATTCTTGATATTACAAAATTAACATATATGTATATATTTTTGTACCATGACATTACATCACGCTTCTATTTTCCCGGAGGGGTTGAGGGGTGTTTTCCTCCCACTTGACAACAGTTGCCCTGTACGTCCAATGTAAGAGGGGGTGAGCCTGTCGCCCAGCGCGTACAGGACTCTGTATAAATATGTATATATAATTATATTTTTCAATACTTACCAAAAATCGACACATTCTATTAAATAGAAAAATCACACAACACTACAGTTCACGTCAACTCGCGGCACGAATAAAACATTCAAACGATACCATATTCTTTATAAACACGAGCTAATTGTTTTTTTATTAGCGAACATATTCACATCGAACGGTAGATATTTTTATCTTTTCCTACCGTTAGTTTATAATTCAGATCACTAGTGTGATAGTTTTATATTACTATAATATCATCAAGTCACATCCTTTAAGAGGTAGGCGGTACACCGGCTGCCAAATATGTGACCTGACCTGACCGGGTTTTGTATTTGACACAATGCATCAAAGCATCGACAGCTCCGTGGCTGTGACCGTAACCTTCCACTTCGGTATCGGGGCGGAATCCTCGGTATGAACCTCTCACTTTCGAGAAGCGTTCTTGTTTTAAAATTAAATGTTACTTAAAGTAACGCTGAAGGAAAACGTCGTGAGGCATTTAGCATAACTTAGACAGGTCTGGATCGTGCGGAATATAACAAGCCATACTGGCCCAGTGTGGTGGACTGTGGCCTTAAATCTCTTTAATACACTACATATAAATAAAATAGGTATCTAGTTTAAATAAAACGCGAAGTGGTGAAACGCGGGAGTGTTCTGCATTCCTCTGCCTACCTCTTCGGCGTGATGTTATATATATAAATATATATGTACATACCTATTTAAATAAATAAATATACTATCTACAAATAAATTTATCAATTTGTACAGATACCTGATCATGATTTAGCTGGTGACCGCTAATGGCGTGCGGTCATTGATAAGATGAGTCGGAATAATTCTTCCACAGTCACATCGAAGAATTGTTTACACAAACCGTTAATAGTTTTCGAAAAGTCAACCAAATATGAACATCGCTTAATTAATTATGTATCGGTAAAATCAGCGATAGCCCAATGGCTCAGAACTTAGCATCCCATCTCCGGGGGCTCGGGGTTCAAATCCTAGCGTGCACTACTTACTTTATGAAAAAGTCCTTACATAATGAAGAATATCACTCGCTATAACGCAGAAGGTAAACATCGCGGGGAAACCGGCACACCTTAGAATTTTCCACTATGTTCTCTAATGTGTGTGAAGGCGGCAGCACACTCGTTGGCAACGTGGTGGAATATGGCTTGAATTCTTCTCAGTCGTACAGAAATACCGGTTATAAAAGGGTTAATAATGATTGTGAATTCCATACAAATAAGTGCCATTTGATCTTGCAAATTTTATTTACATTCTAACAAATTATGAGTTTGAATATAATTCATTAAAATGAAAATAAATTCTTGGAACATTTTTAATTTCAATGACGTACCTACTTATGTATTGTGTAGTATATATTAAAAAATTACGTGAAATCTCTCAAATGTGGGGTGAAGGGTGTAAGTAAACGTGATCTTGAACCCTATTAGGAAAGAGCTGGGAGGCCGAACCCTTACAAAGTTTAATTTCACAATAAGAAATTTTGTTGCGACGTTGGTTACGAACAGTTGGTTACGAACTCAGATTTTCAAATATTTTAATGTTTTAAATGCCGTTAGTTTTTTATATCTGTAATTATTCTAAATACTATTTCAATGACAGACCAATATGCTCAGATTGCTGAAACTTTAACTGATAAAAAAATTAACAATTATTATGCTGTTTTATTGAACATTTACTCTGGGATTCGTTTTTTCCGACCCTTTTATGGTTCCACTATTGGGATATGGGTTACAACTCAAAATGAGAGGGTTAAGGCCATATTCTGCCACGCTGGCCTAGTGCGGTCAGACTTCACACACCCTCAGAAAACATTTTTTTATTAACTCTAAGTAATATTTAAACTTAAAACGCACATTTTGTAAGGAGGTGCGCGCTAGGATTTGAACCCATGCGTCCGGAGTTCTGAGAGATGAATTTCAAACCACTAAGCTATCTGACGTGTAGCTCACTGGAAATCCAAGCTACAATTGTCTATCAGTTTCCAGTGACTCATTATTATACCACCCATCCGAGTCCCTAATAATGGAAGCAGAGAACACGGAGCGCCAAATATCTCTGTCCTCACAGACCTTCCGCAGATCGTTTATATTCACATGGTTTTGGACACTGGTTTTGGATACTGGTTTTGGACACTGGTTTTGGACACTCCTGTCTCCTCCATCAGCTAGCAGCAGATGTATTTGCTCAAGATGAGCCTTGGTATCCCTCGGCTCCAGTGCCCATCAATCCGCATTGGATATCTGGTTTATGAGACTAAGCTAAAGATTTATACAGATAACGTTTTTGTGGTCACCTGACAGCAGAGGAATTGCAACACAAAAGAATAGTTGTTGTTATCATGGAAGTTACAATGGAGAAATAATAATAATAGTAATGATATCTTGGGAGATCTCCACACACGGCCATCTGATCCCAAAGCATAAGCATCAACAGAGCTTGTGGTATGGTAACCAGACGGCTGATAAATTACATATATACATATAAATATATACTTAAA
>DWDV01003435.1:0-10570 GCA_018245615.1 Mimoniades ocyalus | reverse complement strand
GGGAATCGAACCCAGGACCTCCCGTTCGGCAGTCGCACTTGCAACCAACACGACCAACGAGGCAGTCAAATAATTTAGTTTATATAATAAATTATTTTATTACAATTTCATTTTAAGTATTATTTTTGTTGTTTTACCAAATTGAACATTTTATTAATTAAATATAGTTTGCAATTAGGATTATAGGTTCTTACCCCAACTGCATCGTTTGCCGATTGGATGCAAGCGCTACCGATGATTGAGAGCTCCTGAGTTCGATTACCAGGTCGGGCACTACTGGATTTTTCTAACTTAGATGTTCTAGCAGTGTCTCGGAGTCTGGATATGTTCCTGAGAAACTTACCACGAATTTCATATTGGCAGAATTGGCATATTCGGAGAAAGAATATATCCCCCTCCCCCTACTCCATGCCGGGAAACCAACTTCAGAAAACCATTTAGAGGAGGCTTACATCCCACTGTGGACTTCGAGAGGCTGATAATGACGTGCTGTTTGATCCTGCATCACCAGTATATTTAAAAGAACGCTTTCATTTTCTGGGATCGTCGTACGATCGTCCATTTCATTCTACTCTAAATCTGGCTTTACGTATTCCACGTCCATGCACAATCCACGTCCTATTATGATAAATCCTATTCTGTTCTGGCCGTGCGACTGTGGAATACTTTGCCACTGAATATTCGACGTGCGTCAAGTAGGTACCTATAGGTAAATTTTTTTAAACGATTGGTAAGGGATTATTATTCTAAACTTTAATTATATGTTTACTATATTTACTATTGTTATTATTATATTCCATTATTATTACTTGCTTGTGTATTATGATCATTTATTTTATTCAATATTATATTAGTGCACCGCTGCCCCGTATCTGATTTCTTTTCCTACCCAAAGGTTGTCTGGTATAGATAGCTTATTAGCGATAGGACCGCCTATTGTATATGTATTCTTTTTAATTTTTTCCATACAATACAATACAAGTACAATAAAGATTATTGTATTGTATTGATGATACATAATCCCTCTTTACAGGTATATTGGAGCTCATCCGCAAAACCACCGTCAGACCAAGACAAAGTTTGAAACGTGACACCCCAATTATGTATCAACGTAAACATCACAGAAGTAAACATAGAAGTAAGAAGAATAAAGCACGGAAAAGGAACAAAATATTTTGGCAATTCAGATAGCGTAGCGAGATGCGACAGCGTGTGAAATCCAGCGGGTAGATATAAAAAAATATAAAAGACCGCGTATTTAATGTAAGAGGCAGAGAAGGAGTCCTGACAAATTTAATTGTCAGGATTACATATAGTTGGTTCAGGTCCTTACGGCTCTTTCAGATTAACATATTTTCGCTGCATATAAGGTAATTTTTGTAAATTGTACCTAAATAAAACGCGCGTTACTAAAAAAGCCTTTTCTGTCTGCCTGTAGGTATTAGATATAACCTATCAACATTAATTAGAAATAGGTGCCTACTTCTTAAGTTTCTTATTTAACTTAAACATTTTTTAAATAATAACGAACAAAAAAGTTACTTAATTAACTTAAATAAGTATAATTTCACGTTTTACAAGATGATCAATTAAAAGGATAATAAATAGTTTATGCCTTATTTCGAGTTTGTTGCCTTGAAAATGCAATAGATAACAGTAGATGCTAGTTATGTTTCAAATCCATTCATACAATTAGGTACATATCTAGGTATGAAAAGGTCTTAATTTTCTCGGTAATATTAGAAGTTGTTGATATTGTATAAAAATGATAATAACCGATACGATACGATATACCTATGTAGTTTATTACGTTAAAATGTCATTTCATGGGAATATTTAAAGGAAATTTACATTCACACATGTCATGTTTGTATATACGAAACAATATTAATTTTAATTATGTAATTTTTTTTAACTTTAAGATACCTATAATTTATTATAGTCCTATATCTAACTTCTATATTTAATTTTACTTATACCTATATTTAATTTGTGAAATTTCTTATATTTTTGTTTAATCAACTCTCAAAAAAAATTCATTTTTATAATGTAGGTACACACCTCTTTTAATAGTCCAAAATATCGGATTGTTTTTAATACAACTATTGCCATTGTAAACATTAATTACAAATATTTCTCTCGAACATACGAAGCATTTTAAATGTAACCTAAAGAAACCTATATTAAAAAAATCTAAATATACCTACTGTTGTAGTTCTTTTTACGAAATTCTCATTTACTAAGTATCCGTATTGTAAAACAATCAGCACTAACTAGTCTGACATCATCGCTGTAATAGTCGAGAAAATGGCTAAATCATGTAAAAATCGCCACACAATTTTAAATGTAATATGTACTGTATAGGTACATTTCGATTGAAGTTACTGAATATATAAATTCAATTTAGAAGTTTGTTTACATTAAACATTGAGGTTCTACAGATTTTGGTACCGTAAAACAAATTAACAAAAAAAACAACAGAATTCGTCATCTATATCCCTTTATTTACATAATACAATACATCGAGCATCGTGTTCATTATCTACATAAATATAAACGGAAACTTAACCAATCCAAGAACAATGTTTGCAACAAACATACATTTTAAATCGTAACAAGTCTCGAGCCCTTTGCTTGGTTTGCTCTGAAGGAACTTTAAAATCTCTTTGGCGTTCGTAGTGATGGTTCAAAATGCGAAAGAAACAGCTATTGATGTACGTAATATATTTAAATTGCTTATATTTCGAAATAAAGATCTCCTTCGCTGAAACTATTTAAAAAAACATGTAAGGGTCAAGACTTGAAAGGAGTGTTTCGGGAGCTATGTTATGTCCAGTGACTCTGTGCAAGCGTTTGGCGGAAACTAACACGATGGTTGGAGCGAGAATATAGTTTCTATTATAAACATGACATAACACAATATTGGTAACGTTATTATTTCATTGAATGATGAGTGTACATTTCAAAGAGTTAAATGAAACTGTTATTATTAAACTTAAACTGATCAGAACAACGAATGAAATCAAATAGTGAAATTACGATTTCCAAATGAGTGCCATTAATCATAAGGAGAATGTTATAACAATTTTACTAAGGTTGAATAGGTGTAATTACAGAGTACGCGTGCTACAGATCACATCGTGTTATACCTTTCTAACAAGAAAAACTTTGCGGCATAATACTTGACTATTGCTAATTTTTAAAATGCCTCTCAATGCCAACCATAATTTTATAAATTATACACCTGGAAATTATACACCTTAAACAAGGCATACATACCTGATTAAATCTCAAATTTGTAGATGTATTTACACAGGAAAATTAAAACGCTTTTGTATTGGATATAAAAAAACAAGCGAAAGTTACATAGGGAATGCAATCCAGCAATCAATAGACGATCTTGCAAATCCGCAAGTTTAAGATCATCAGTCCTGCGGAACCGCAAGGTTTGCAGGATTGTACATTATTTAAGAATTATTAGCCCACAAAAAATATTATCTAGGTCTGTAAATTAAATATAGAATATCTTTAAAAGAAACAAATAGTATAATTAAACTTTGATCACAAAAAAATGACTAAATTATGTTATATACATTATAGTTTGAAATGTGAATTAAAGTGTGAAATCAAAAATTAGTAAGATTCAGACGCTTGCTTTTGAAATTGTTTTCGGAGTATACAATAAGGTGTTTAAAGACGCATGTTTCACATTTGATGGTATTTTGCTGCACGTGCAGCCAGCAGTTGAAAATGCGCGTTCAGATTCGACGCTCGCAGATGGAACTGACTTAACAAAGTTGTAAGTTGCTTCCAGATACTTCCTTCTGTTTCCTCCACATTCAAAAAGATTCATTTCTCATTTTATGTGATACCGCCGACAGTTGAGTAACTGAGGATACATACTTCGATTTGGGAATCCCCATTTTATCGTAAATTCGTGATAAAGATATTGCAAATCTTGTGGATCCCGCATGTGTTATCCGCATTTGTAATCCCGCTAATTTCATGCAGGATCCCGCATTTGCGAAATTGCGGATCCGCGGGATTGCATTCCCTACTTACACATATCCGATAATCGAGATCGTATTATTGCAACAGACGCACAATTACATATCATATATGTACAATTCTAGATGCAATTTTGCAGCAAAATGATATGCCCCACAGTTTCATTTATGTTATGATTGGAACGTCCCTGTATATTATTGGTCTCCCATCACATCTCGACCCACAACGTCACAACACAATTTCTGTATAACATAAGATGTAAGACGTAACATCACCATCACCGAAGAACTACGCAGAGGAGCTTAGTACACACCCACGTTTCGCCAGTTGCGTTCAACGAAACTCCATTTTTAAATAAAACCTAGACAGAGACAGATTAAATTTTAAAACCGATTTCTCCTTTTTAATATATACCTAAATCGATTTGAACGCGGCGAACACAAAAACACATAATTATAACAAGTATCCAAATAAAATAATAGGTAAAAGGCCCTGGGGCAAAAAATAAACTAGGACCCCAATTAAACTATTTAAAATCGTTTGATCCGTATTCGTCGTAATACAGTTGACAAACCAACCTAAGAATACAGGGGAGTTCCCCGCAAGTTTCAAAGATGTTCGAGACTTGTTGGGGATTCCCCTGTATTTTTTTCAAATAAGTGGCCATTATTAAAGACGCGTTCTTGGAACCTGGTTTATTTATATTCCGAATGTGGGAGAAATTTTCACTAGTTCAATTTATAGTTTGTGAGTGCAAGAGTCCCCCTGAGCTTGGAGGACCCGGGGCACCGCCCCGTCTAGCCTTTCGGTAGGTACGCCATTGCAATCACCTCAGTCGAACATCATAACAATTTAAACCACGACATCCTTTGGACAGATTTTTAAATTACTACTTCAAGTTACATCTTCTAATTACAAATTATAACAATTTATTGCATCATATTTTGTGCATAAATATATAGCCTAGCCAACTTCTAGCAAAACGTCGTAACTGACAATTTAACTTGTATCATATCATATACATTGCTTACGTCCATACGTCATTTCTATTACGCGATACTACGTGTGGCGACATCTATCTTCGAATAGTGCAAAATCAACATAACAATGTCAAGTTCAAATCTTCATGAAGTTAAGATTTATTCCTACTCTTAATATGATAAAACTTTGATGATTAATTTAGACACGAACCTTATTGAATCTACCAATAAATTATATGATATAGATCATCTTACACTCTCTTCTCTCTCTCTCTCTCAACTCTCAACTACAACTCTGCTTTTAAATAAATTTCATATCTCATGATAAGCCAATGAAATGGCTGCCTTGTAAATCTGGATAACAGTGGCAAGACCGAAGGCGAAAGTGTTTAGCGACGGTCGACAAGACGGTTTTTTACTGAGCCTACGCAAGAAAACCATAATTTCAAAGACAACTCACGAGGCAAAGATGAGAATTAAAAATCGGATTGTATGTATGAAACCAACCTAAACTCACTGTGAAAGATCGACGAGTTGAGCTTGATTTGAAAATGCATGAGGGTAGGAGCATTTTGGTCTTAGAAAATGCACCTTGTCATCCGTTCTCCCCATCACAGACGGTCATCAAACCTATGAACTAACTATAGGACCTTGTTTAAACATTTCTCATTCACATCTGATTTACAAATCGAAACTTTCAGACAATCTCAACACATACACAGTTTCACTTTATATTAACCGTATTATTTACGACTTAAATATTATTTTTAACATTTTTGACTTTAAATGCGAAATTTATTTTACACACATCTACAGATAAATATAAAATATGTATGTACACAGATTCAACAGACAATAAACAACAACTTTCAAAAGTATAATTATTTTATCTGTGCAATGTAATTTTAAAAGAATTTCTTAAGGCATAAACACACATTTATTTCACATTATAGCAATGGACTGGCAACAAAGAAAGTAGAGCATATTTTTTATTTTCACTCTTCTAGTTAAGCTAGGCTGAGAAACAAACTGTTTTGTGATGAGGAAGAGTTTTATAAAGCAGAGATTATACTAGCCACAGCATGTTGCATACAATGTCAATTCTCTTTTCTTTTCAGTGCAAATAACAATGAACGAGCAGGCAAACAGCTACATTAAACACCTGCCTGCTATGAGCATCTACAAAACACCTCAAATGGCACTGTCTAATAGAACTATGAGTTGTTAAAGCATTAAAATTATACAAACGTAACATCACATCTATGCTCTCCGAACAGGTAGATGGAGGAGTACACTCCGATATTTCACTAGTTCAAAACTATATGAAGATCCTAAATGCATTGTAACTCTCATAAAGAAGTGGATTCTTCTCAGTGTATATAAATCCTAGAAGCATAACTTGGTTATAAGATAGGAGATAATCAATCTCAATGGCGTTTTATCTCAATATCGCCCCTCAATTTCTGAATAGAAACGAAATAACCGCATCCACCTTTGTAATTTTATAAATCAATGCATGTGCATGCACCATGCTTGCAAACGTCACCATAATATACGCAATACATATTTTTATTGTTATTGGAATAATCCACTTTTTTTTAATAGCATTTTTTTAAATATAACATATACTTTTTGGAAATGGTAACTCTGAATATAACTCGGAAAAAAATCGTTATCAAAATAAATTGAATATTACAATTTTTAACTGTCTCTTTCAATATAATAACATCATTATTGCGTATTTACACGTTTACCTAAATATTTTCAAAGCGTGTCGTCAAAACTATTACTCTGTTGATTAAACCATCATTTATACATATATTTCGAGATATTATTTTTCTTAAGCATTCACATCTTTTACTGATACACATTCATGCGATTGCTAAATGAACATCCTTAGTATTAGTTAAAAATTTAAAACAATTTGAAGTTCAATTTAACATGTACAAAAATATGATTAATGGTATAATGATATTTTTACCTTATCATAATGTTAGACAATGCTTCAATAAAATCAAATAGTGTCAAATCTCATCAACATAATTGATATTTACAATAAAATATAATAGTCAGTACTGATGAACAAACATTATCAAATCTGTAAATTTAAAGGTGGCATTACCGACTATCCATTCTCCATATTCTATTCTCCATAATATTTTATATTTCTAAATTTTAAATTAAGTTATGTGAATCAGTCACATTTTTGAAAAGTCGATTTTAAAAACAAGAAGAATGAAAATTGTATGATTAAATTATCACAGAATGGATACAGATTAAAATGCCTTTTTGAAGTTAAAATATACTGATTGCATCATTAATTAAAATATTTACGTGACACCCAATATTGATGACTACAATTGATATTAATGACATGTATGTCGGTGAATTCATAAATTCCTACATAAGATCAGTCCTGACATATTAAGCTGTAGTCTTCTAAGAAGGTGATAGTGAGAGGATTAAGAAAGTACTAAACATAAAACAATAAAAAGTGCAATTGGTATTATTTTGAATAAACCGAAACTTAAGATCGTCAATTTCATAAATGGGACAAAGTAACATAATATATGAATTGTTTAGCTTTTTAACAATGGCCACAAAGAAAGCATTGCATCAGAAACACAGGATACAATACAAATGAGTTGAATGACAATTAATTGCATTAAGAATTTATACAACCCTAACTGATCATCCTCTATGCTTTCTACAACTTAGGTTCACAATGCAGTCCTTAAATGTAATCTGCTTTAAGCCACATGTAAGCATCACAAAAGGTTTCAAAACAACTAAATGAAGAAGACTGTTCGATGTGTACCCTGAAGCTAGCTGCAAAAGCTATCGGAAGAGATATCCTTTATGAGGTACCTGATATTATTATCGCTAGGATCTTAAAACCTTCCACGAGTAAGAAATTTACATCAATAACAACATATACTGCAAACAAAATAATGATTTACATGTGCAATTGTGTTCCAATTTGTATACAATGTGTGGATTTTAAAAAACAGTTATTCTTCTACATAGAAAACTAAGGGTAACACACATAAATGCCCGCATACATATACAAAAATTGGACATTAATATTTCAAACATTTAACAATGATGTCATTACCCATCAATGAAACAGCCCATGTTCTCATACAGATATACCCTCAATTACTTGCAAAAAACCAAAGCATCATTTGAAATGATTTATCTTGATATATGATGGGCATAATGAGGCCTATTTTTTACTGCTGATTAATAAATCCCTCGGGAAAAAGTTATTAACACTCTGTATTAACTAATTTAATATAACTACCAAACTATGTAAACAGATCTAGGAAGCTGATATTAACCTACTCATCATTATTGTAACTATGTTAAACATTGCTATCATGTGTTCGAATAGCTGCAATTCTTGTTACACATCACAGTTGGGCGTGGGATTCTCATGCTATTGCAAGACCTGGCACATACACAACCATGTTGCTCCAGGGTAGATTGGCAGCTGCTGGAGTCCAACCCGCATATCAGATGTTTCTAAAATATCTTTGTAGTGTTCAGAACTTTATTTGACAGAATGCCTATTTGTCAACAGAGCCTTGGATACTTCAATTTATATCTAACATAAACTCTCAATTTCATTGTAAAAGAAATATGTGAAATAAGGATCTTCATAATTTTTAAAATTAATTGTCGGTTGAACAAAACAAATGACTATAGCACAACACTGAAAAAAATAGCTCTCATTATAACACATTATGTCAAACTGAAATACCGTGAACAACTTTTATTTTGGTATCACAGAACAAGTTTAATTCGAAACCACAATATTTTAATCTGTGCTCCCATTAAATACAACCAAAGTAAACAACATACCTACAAATATTCATATAACCGTTTTTCACTCAATGTATTGAGTACATTGTATGTATGTACCCAACCACCCCGTTATAAATATATTTGTATATCTATCTCACTTGCACTAATGCTAGTCTAGTTCTATCCTCATGCTAGGTGCCAATGATCCACACTGAATCTTGGATTCCTTGAGCTTAGCGAGTGAGAGACGAAGGTCATCCATTGTAATAGGCCTAACAGCATCCAGGAACTCTTCATCAGATTCAGAGTTATTTGTGTTGTCGCTTCCGTTGGTCTGAAAGGGATTGTAGAGGATTTCGTATAATGAAATATTATTAACATTATTTCTTACACATACCCCTTAAGCAAGAACTTCATTTATTGTGACATTACACATGACTTGTAGATGTTGCTGGCATAACCACCATCGAAATAACCACTTAGATACTAGCTAATATCATCTTGCATATCAGACAATTTAAGCGTGTATACAATAGCGCATTGTATATTTGATGTTCTATCATAGATGTAATAGAAAAATTATGGACAGACTAACCTTGGAGTCCTGGCGGGCGATCTCGTCCCGGGCCAAGTCGCGCACGCGGTACACGGCCGCCTGGCGACACAGTTCGTGCAGGTCCGACCCCGAGAAGCCCTCAGTACACACTGCCAGTCGTTTGTACTCGATCTAAATAATAAAACCAGTATACCCAGTATGATCTAGTACTACGGTCAAAACTGTTAGAGTATGGTCATTGAACCTGTTATGACAACATATGGATACTATTGGGAAATAGTTACAAAGGTTACTTACTTTAAAAGAATTTCAATCCTAGTATTTGGGTCTAATTAAAAATCATGTAATATGCTTTACTATCCTGCGGTACAGCAATGCATGGACAAGTGTTTAAGGCACAGGAATTGAAACAGAGATCCTAGTAATAATATATGACTTACATCAGTGGCAACGGGCTCTGAGCGCAGGATGAGTTGCAAGATACGCTCACGCTGATTCTCATTGGGCATTGGCACGTGGAACGTGGCCGGCATGCGTCTTTGGATGGCCTTGTCCAAATCTTGGGGCCGGTTCGTGGCTCCTGGAAGATATAATAGTAGTATGTAGAATTTCGATATATTCTTTCAATAACATAAATTAAATAACGTTATAATTTAATACAATCACAAAGGTAAAACTCCCACTAAAAAAAATACATTTTTGTTAAATCTGAAAATAAATTATTTTTTGCGTCTAACTAAATTCATATGGCAACATCAAATGCAATCGAGTACAAAACTCGTTTATTATGCGAGTTATTCAATACATTGTTTTCCATGGTTTCTATGATATGGAATAGGGACAACAAATTGCAGATTGAAGATGCAGAGAATGAAAAGAGATTATGGTGTAAGTTACCCATGATGATGACGGTGCAGCCGGGGTCGGTGATGAGCCCGTCCCACAGCGACATGAACTGAGTCTTCATCATGGCCGTCGCCTCGTGGTCGTGCGCCGTGCGCGTGCGCAGGAACGACTCGATCTCGTCTGCAACCATTCCTCTACACGGTAATTAAGCTATTCGACGAAATTAATAGAAAATAAATGGGAATTATGTACACTTGTTCTAGAGGGTGAGGATGAGGCAGACATAAATATTAAAATACTAGCTGTGCCCGCGACTTCGTCCGCATGGAATAGTTATTTTGGGCATCATTTATTTTTGCAAACAACCTCCTCA
>DWDV01003434.1:0-10572 GCA_018245615.1 Mimoniades ocyalus | reverse complement strand
TGTGTGTGTGTATATACATATATATATATAATCATTTTATATGGCTATGGTTGTGTGTGTTTAGTTACGCGTTGAAAATAAATTATAGTGCCGATAAGAGGTGAGCGAAAGACGCCCGAGCGCCGCGCCACCGTGTTTAATGATTTGTTCTGAGGTTGCTCTCACCGGCTATGTATTGTTTTATCCTCAAATGCGCATACGCAGCTAAATAACTTTTTTTGCAGTTACATTTAATTGTACTTCCTGGAAATTAATATCAGTTTTTTATTTCAATGCTCCCAGCCTAACCCGTAAGGTACCTAACGTGATAGGTATCAATATATCAATATGAATTATTTTAATTTTAGTTGCGTAATTCTAATATTCGATGTGATCTTACGATATGTATTTTGGATGGCTGATCGGTAGAAGACAGTAAAAAGACAAGCTTTAGGTCTTGTGGTATGTTAGAGAATTAAGCGATCAAACCTAATTATTTTTGTTACGTTCAAGGACTTTGGGCGTTGCAAATGTTTGTAGGTAATAGTGACCACACATCATCATGTCTTCTATTGTTTTTTAAATATCAGTCTATACAATAAAAAAATCTGTACGGCGGCGGTTGATCTTGTAGGCCATTCCTGAAACTTCCCTGTATATTCTTATCCAAAACGGTTAAATGAAGGCCAGAAAATGGTCCTCTGCATAAAATCGATCAAATAGACAATTTACAAGTTATTTGAATAACCCGTTTGTTCGAAATTTTTCCACAGTGATACATTTCGAACGAATAATCAATTTCGATAAAATTAGTGGCGTTCGACGCAGTTTTTCATGCTTAAGAGCTTATTGTTTTTGGAAACAATAATTTTCCAATTTTTAAAAAATTTGGATTTTCATTACGAAAAGTTCGAATTCTATTAACTAACATTTCTACATTTCTAATGGCATGTAAGAAACACGCAACAACTTTATCTCTACTAATGTAGCGTAGGAAACTTCAAAACTCACCGAGTCACCAGACATGGCCCTGTACTTGAACTACAATACGCTGTAGTCATGATCAGCGGTGAACTAATTAAACAACCACACTGAACGCAACGGAACACCAATTTGAAATGAAATTCGAGATTGCGAAAGGAACGAAATACGAGAAAACTTGTTCTAGCAAATTATAGCCATAATTATTTACCGATCAAATCACTTATATGGTTTTTGTTTACCCGTCTCCTTTGGTTTGTTTTCTAGTTTATATCCAAGATAATATTTAGAAATTTTATCCTCTCGGCGCCGTACATTATTTAAAATACCGATGTTATCTCCATGGGTAGCACCCTTTTAATTTGAATTATTTATAATCAGTGATCTTCTGATACATACTAATTATTTATCAGTAGCGGCGATAACCGTGTTTTATTGGAACCGGTTCGTTCGAGCTACCTACAGGTCGTAAAAGTATATGTTTAATTTTGATCTTTCTTCCGCTATTCTTTAAATGATTAAATTTGATATCATCCTCATAATAACGTCTTTGATTTCATAGCGCTGCTGGAAGATATATTTTTAAGGAAATATGGCGCCTTATTGTACATAATTTGTTTCGTCCGACTTTTTTAAAAATCTCAGTATGATGTATGTATGTGCTGCGGGAGACCAAGATTTAACTATCTTGAGCAAATAAGTTAGATGCTAGGCTATTGGGGGAGGAAGAAGTATCAGATACTGGCGAGTGTTATGAAAGTAAGGAAGGTAGACTAAACACATCAGATCTGTAAGAATAGAGATATTTGGCACACGGTTCTCTTGGCCTACTTCCTAAGGAACCTGGCGAAACAATATAAGAATAATAATGTAAAAAATTGCGAAATATGTCTATTAATAAAATAATAATTAGATCACTCTATTAGGTAATACCTGAGCGAACATAGATACGTGCAAAATATTTGATGTATACAACATACTGTTAGCCGATGACTCAACGGCGGAAGGTCGTGGAAAGACAAATTTCGATGGCCATTTACGAACAATTCGAATTCTCCTTAACGCCGCGCACTATAAGATCGAAATTGGTACGTAAATTCTGTTGTTAGAACGCATTCCGCTCCAACGCTGTCTGTGTCTGAACGTCGAGTGCTGTCATTCGGCTGGTGTGTTACCGCGGATTGTGCGCGTTCCGACTTCACCCGTTCGGTGACAGTGGAACTTTCTGTGTGCGACAGTGTGATGATCGACTGTTCTGTTTATTCGTCGTCTATATTATCAGTGTGTCGTTTGCCGTTTGAGCTGTGTTCGTGCCTGTTCGGTGACAGCGGAACGTCGTGTGCGCGACCAGTGTGATCGACTCCTCCTTGTGTTCGTCTTAGCCATCAGTATCGATTAACTGTTTAAACTGTATCCATTTTAAATGGTAAATTCCACAGTGAGTGCTCGTCATGTGGTGTGTTTCTTTTTTGCGAATGCCCAATTCGGTCTGTTTCCATCGTCCGCTCATGTTTCTTTTTTTTTGCGCGGTGTAAACTGACATCATTCGGTCGGAAACTTAGCTAATTTTAGATATTGTTGTCGCTGCTCAGTCTTTGTTGTGTGGCCGTTCTTATAGATGTTTTAAAATCGATTTTTTATTCAACACTCTGCACTTAAGGCGAAAAATAATTAATGATCCAAGTTCAAAGCTACCTTCGAATACTGTGGGTGATTTCGTTTTTCGGGCTCTCTGATACGGGTGTAAATATTTGGAGACGTCGCGCAAGCCTCCGTGACCGGGAGACTGGGAGCACCGGGTATTAGCGGATAACTTTATTTACCCATTCCGCTTAAAGTAGTATAAGTTCTTGTTCCATTCCAAATCGTTTCATTTAAAAACTAAACGACAGTCGGATGATGGATTCCAAAGACCGACGTTTCATTCAAAAGCCATTCGTTGGTAACAAAATCCTAAACATAATCCTACAGATAGTAGCCACTAAATATCGCCTAGCATTGACCCTGTTTACTCTTTATGTACTAGTAAATTCTTAAGCGTTCTCATTCCGAGAGTGGCCAGCTGTGGCACAAATAAAAGGGTTGTTCAAATGATGCAATGATTTTTTATTAAAAATACTTTAACGTAACATCACGCCTGCAATCCCCGAAGAGGTAGGCAGAAGATTGTATGTATTACACTCCCACGATTCACCAGTTACGTTTACGACCCACTATGGAATAGGTGGTGAGCCTATT
This sequence comes from Mimoniades ocyalus, assembly GCA_018245615.1. NCBI lineage: Eukaryota > Metazoa > Arthropoda > Insecta > Lepidoptera > Hesperiidae > Mimoniades > Mimoniades ocyalus. Next base: position 7,374 of record DWDV01003434.1, on the reverse strand, counting down.
TGCATGCACCGGGCACGTTTCCGGACTCCGAACCACCATTAGAAAATCTAAATTAGAAAAATTCAGTAGTGTCCGACCCGGGATTTGAACCAGAACCTCCCGATCGGCAATCGCGCTTGCAACCAATATGACCAACCAACGAGGCAGTTTTTAATGTAATTCGAATATTGGCACGCACGTGATGTAATAATTGTGGAGTAATTGAATAACTGTTCCAAATCAATCGTTGTATAATATTAGACGGAATCTCTTGCGTGCGTTACAGCATCGTACTGAGATGTAACGCCGTCCGTTTTCTCACGGAATTGTGTGCTGCAGATTGATCTATCTCGGGCCCGCAGAGTACTCAATTGACAGACGCAAACTTATTATACAATCATGATTTGTTCATTTTTATTTATTTGTAAAAATATATGCATGTACCTATACGGGATACGTAAATGTTTCGACTGTTAATAAAATTAAAATGATTTATATTAGAATATCAAGTAGATATGAAAGCTATGTAGCATTGTGAATTTAAACAAATTTACAAATATATTTTATACTCATACAGCATACAACAGTAGATCACAAAATATACGTAATAGTTGATCTCGGAGTCTAATTCTGTAATGAAATATGATACGAGCCCAATTACAAAATGCCTCTGTGTTAATCATGCTTCGATTACAACTCAATGCATTCCATTGTCGCGCCAACATGTAATACTCCCCTGCATACGTGCGCATCTCTGTGCGTGCGTACTCTGTGCCGCGAGCCGCGTTACTGTGGCGCGGATATCATCGCGTGCCGCGCGCTTCACCACTTGTTAATGTCCGCGGGCGGGTGGGTTCGAATACGTTAATAATTAGATGATTTTCATGGAATTTTTTACAGCGTATCAGTAAATTTGCATATCAGCGTGCGATTATATGAAAATGCTTTAGACTTTTGATTCGTTTACAATTAACAATAGATTCGTAAGTAAATGAATGAAAAAACGATTGGATGAACGAATGAATGAGTGAACGAGTTAGTAAATTACTAAATAAACCTGTTCGTGGAATTAGGCAGTATTTACGTATTTATGCTTCAAGAGTTGTAAATAATCTGCACTCATCTCATGATAATCTTTTTTTGGCTACGATTCACGTTCATTGAAGTTTTTTGTCAAGAACGAGTTAATATCAAGTATTATTCGGATCCCAAGCATTCAATTTATACTATGACTATGGTTTGAGACTCACCTAATTAAAGCATTGGTCTAAACCTCAAAGCGCAAATTATCTTTTAAACTGTACATATTCTTGTAATATGTATATTATTGTTCTTTTTGACTGTCTTGTTGGTGGAGCAAGTGCAACTATTAATCGAGAATTCCTGGGTTTATATGCCGGGTCGAGTACTGTTGAGTTATACTTAACGTGATCTTACATTATGCTCTTGTAATGTCCTTCTTTTTACAACCCTTCCAATGAAAACATCAATGTTGTAAATAATTACAACGGTAATTAATTATTTTATGAATGCACATACACATATAAAGATGAAGCTACAATTAGAAAGTTCTAGATAAGCCAGACATGGAAGGCGCGTGCGAATAAAGCTCGTGAATACAAGTGGGTCAATGGAGCTATACGCGGTGTGTTGAAATGTAAAAATAAAACGTTTCCCGCTTGGCCGGCGGCCAGGGCGCGTACGGGTTAAAGGACGTTGCTACACAGCGCTGTGAATGAAGTGGGCACACTCGGGGGTGTGGGGGAGGGAGGGTAGGGACGCGGGGGGGAATATTCTATGCGGAATTATCGTACTTTTTTTATATATAGATATACATAGATAGTCTGATAGAAAACGGAGATGCGTCCTGAGATAGAACACGCATGTATAAGAGAAAATTAACCGACCTCGTGTTGAAGAATGCTAGCGTGTGTATGTCCGGAATCACAGAAAATTACGCACTCCAAATTTGAAACTTTGTAGTGGTAAAATTTAAATTGAATTCTATTTTACTTTTATGCTATTATCGCGGAGACGTTAAAGGAAACATCCCGAAGAAACCTGGATCTTTGTTTAATGTTTTATAGGCAGTTGTAAACCGTTAATCCGCACTTGATCAGCGTGACTGCTTATGGTATTAACTCTTTCATCGAGTTATCTACTACTTTATATGAAACAAACTACATTTGTTTGTAATGATTTTGGTATTTATAAACATTTTTTTATTAAAATGAAGACTTTTGAGAAGTGTGTCAGATTTAATTGTAATAAAAGTACTTCGGTATAAAAATAGCGTAATGTTAACGTTGCGTCAACGGCCAACTCCGCAGCGTACGGTCGCGTGTTGCGCGTTTCTCAACGAGTGTCGCGCGCGCGCCGCTTTCCTTTGGTCACGGCAAGGTTTCATGTTCATGTAATGAAATATTAAATTAAAATTAACAAAAAATATTATTTTAAAGTAACATAATTATTTTAAGCCAAACCGGCGTAAGTTTATAAGGAGAGCTCGTTGAGAGAGAATCGATTGTTTACTCCGTTGTCTTCGTATATTTAAAGAGATTTCTTTTGCTCTTTGTTCTACTGAAATTATAATTTTGTTATGTCTTGTTTAAACCTCTCTTCATAAAGTGATTGTTAATTCACAAATATTCACTACACTCCTCTGCCTACCTCTTCGGGGCTTACAGGCTTGATGTTACATTAATTCACAAACATGTTAAGGATAAGCAGAGTTCACGTCCCTTGTGCTGTTAATTAATATACATATGTTACATTTAAATAAATATTTTCGAATTCTATATACGAGTTTCTCATCAACCCAACCCTTTTGAAATTCTTCTGCTGAATACGGACCTCCTCTCAAAATGAGAAGTTTGGTGCCATAGTCTGCCACGCTGGCCGAGTGCGACGTGGCGGGTGTCAGCATCGTCAGATGTACGAGTTTATTACGCTATAATAAAGCATTCATATATCATTATTATTCCACCTAACTTTCCCCACTTTCATGGAGTTTTATGGCCCGTAAAATACACCTTTGTAGTAACCATTTGTTAGTGTAATATCTTGTTTTATTACGTTGATAAAAAAAGCCAAGATGGCGTCGCTCGAATTTTTCGCATTAAATGAACGCCGAGTCAAATGAGACTGTACAGAATGTCTCCAACGACAGGGGAATTGTATGTTGTATAGGCGTCATCATCGAGATCTGGTGATTCTTCTTCTGAGTCATTAGAGAATACACATTTGTCAACTACATTGGGCATTCGTGATGATTTCCTTCAATCACATTCTACAGCGTGTTATCAAATCTACATAGTATCTCCTACTTCATAAGAGTTTGAATATGAAATAGAGCAGAGTGCAGAGTAGAGTAGAACAACGGACGGCGGTGACGAGAATGACGCAAGTGAGAAATAAAAAGCGTGCGGGCAAGTGCAAGGGGAAAGTGCATCATGCGTTGCAGTATTTTGGGTAAGTGTACCAAGGCTGCGTCAGTAGCGGGCCGTGAATCATAACTTTGTAACAGTAATACATTGAAACGGAGAAACTCTATGTAGAGTAATAAGTTAGTAATGTAGAGTATGCATTCGAGTATCAGTGTTGAAAGTGAGCGGTAAAATCATTGCATACTTTTGAAATGTTGGATGTTTTTCTTCACGCCATTAACAAAGAGGAAATCGTGAAATTTAAGTATTGGAATGTGCCTCGAATTGGATGTGAATTACGTGAATTGCAATAACAAATGCTTCTACTCATGACATAAATGTTTGCCCTCCGATTGGAAATCGAACCCAAAACTAGGCTGCCTAGGCGAGTCATGGTCACTAAACACAGTACTGACGAGACGCTAAAAATGTAAGTTTCCGTATAGGATATTAATTAATATCTGTATTTTGTTAGGATTAAAATTAATGTTTCCATATCATTCCTTAATCGCTCCGAAGAATCACAGCTAATTTAGAGCGAGAAATCATAAAAGTGGGCACTAGGGACGTGCGAATGAAAACCCGGGAAATGAACATTTTCGAATTTTCGAACAGCTCTCTCCACCCTTGCGAACAGAATAAAAAGTTGTTTAAATTGCGCTAACGTGAGGCAATGTTTGCGTTGGGTATTCCGGCCCGCACGCGGGAGTGTTGACTGCTCTCGGGATCCTCATTAGCGGGCTCGGACTGAAGGGTTGCCGAAATAATTGAATGTACCAGTTATTTCAGTTTGTTTTTGGGGCATTGGCAACTGTACCGTGCCCGTGCAACATTTGTTTATTTATTTAATATATTGCAGTCGTGCTTTAAACTAGTTCTTACATTTATTTGTTTGTATTCGCATAAATCTTATGAGGGCGTAGCAACGATGGCAAATGCGTATTGAATATCACTGTATTTAGAGTTATGAAGTTACAACATTTCATAAGATTATCGAAAGTCATTGTTGCAGTAAAACATTCTACGTTGTATTCATTATGAAAAATGGCTAAATATTGTGTCATATGTAAAGTAGCGTGTAATGATATAAACATATCATTACGCCGATAATACAGATAGGTGTTTGGCACTCGATGATGCCTGTGTATCCCGCAAGGCATCTGGTGTTATGATAACATTTTCCTATTGTATTGTATTGTTTGTCGCATGCACTGTGTTCACGTGTACGTACTATGTAGTACATAATGTATTAGCGGTTATTGACCATTTGTGCTGTGCCAAGTAACATATGAATAATGGATGTTTTCTAGATAAAATTGCCTTTACAATTTCACGGTATTTAAAAAACTTCTCACGGCACTAGTTATGAAAATGTTAACCATACATATTTTATTATTTTATCCTAAAAGCCAATTATCTTGGATTTATCACTAAAAATTTCATACAAATCTGTGTGACTTAGTGGATACACGTGTGAAAGCAATCATTTTAGTGAGAATGGATTCTTAGGTTATATTTACGCCTATCTTGAAGATGTTTGCAAAATTCCAATTTCGTAATCTTGAAGATGTTTACAAAATTCGTAAACTTACATATCCCTTATTGTAGAGGCAGTAGAGGATGACTTTTATTTTGTAAGACGCTTGCCTCCACTACTTTGATACCTTATAAGGTTCGACAAAATTTCGGTAGTTATTATACGTTTTATAGTTTAAAAGATGTCATCAATTGTTTTTGGAACAATTCCTTCGTCATCACCGAAATTACAAAATTGTTCGATTACCCAGAACGCTTAACAAATAAACGACATTGCGATGTGTCTTTGAAAAAAAATAATAAAAGAACCGATTTCTGTAGAACCGTCAAAACATTAAAAAATACCGGTTTGGAATTTTTTTATCACTCGTACAGTTTTTTTTTAACTGCTCTTCATACAACACCGCGACCATTCCGCACGACCAGTAGTCTGCATTTGTCATGACAAACGATGATAATAATAATGATATTTTTATTATAATTATTGCGCGGTGACGCGTCCGCACGACACATCTACATTTTTCCCACAGTTGTAGGAACTTGTAATCTCATTTTTTCTCCCCCTTGAATATTCACACATAAATCCTGTTCGCTTCTTGCGTTCTCTACAATGTCATGTTGATACGTGCAGGTCATGTATTATTATTATGTTACCATTGGACTCACTTGTTACTTTTTAATTTAGGTACATATATATGTATATTACTTTTGTTCATTGGTCTGGGTAAGAACATTTTGCTTATTTATATCTTTTAAAATTTCTTCTTAAATGTAATTTTCTCCTATGTATGGTATTATTTTAAGTTGCCCTAGATTTTTGTTTTATTATTTATTGTTTTATTCGTAATGCACGAAAAATGTACCTTTAACATTAAGCTGTTCAATTCGGATCAGTTCTCTTGTTTTTCGAATTGTATCCTTATCGTTGGGAAAATTATCAGTAAATTCTGGTACAATTTAAGATTCTGGAAAATGGTATTGTAAATACTATTATTGAGTGTTACGACTCAGTGTAATTCACGACTCCTCAAGCTTACACACAACGTACATATAATGTACCTACATTTCGAGCGCCGCTCCACTGATTACAGCTGTATAGCGCTAAATCCATGTCGGTTTATTCATCATTACGAATGCTAAATGTGTATTATTATTATTAATTTTAGTTTCTGTTTTGAATCATGTACAGTACACTGTTTCTATTTCATACTCTACATCATGTGACCGTTTCATTGCGTACTTAGTTTTTTTATAATAATAATAATAACTAAGGTACTATCCATTACATTATTTTATAAAGTTGAAGCCACGGCGCGATGACGCTCCATGGAGAAGGCCTATGCCCAGCAGTGGACTCAGAAAATCTGACGATGATGATGATAATCACGATGTTACATTATTAACTCACACCATGCACTTCCATTGAAGCAATGATACTAATATTAATAATACAATTTAGATGCATCCGTTAATACCGAACGGGGGAGTCGTGATGACGCAGAGAGTTTGAGAGAATCGCTTCCCTCTCGTTGATAATAATGCAACGTCGTAGGACATGAGATCACGTGAGTGTTGTAGTAAACATGTAGTAGAGTCACTTATTATGAGCGTTGTGTACAATCATGTCTATTAATAAATTGATTCATAACTTATGATGCGAATCTTGTTTTATCTTGCTGTTTGATCTACGAATATGTGTATTGTATTGAGTTGTCGGGTTGCGTTATGTTGTACCATCACGCTGGGTCTCTAGGGGTGGACAGAGAGCACGGAACGTCAAATATCTCTATCCTGACATAAATGACTTGCTTCCTTTACATTCATCGTTCTCTTCATACCTATATGCAATAAAATTATTTTATATAGATTACTACTTCTGTTGCCTGCCTCGTTGGTCGTGGTGGTTGCACGCGTGACTGCCTATCGGGACGTGCGGGGTTCAAATCCCGGATCGGGTACTACTGGTATTCTCTAATTTAGATTTTCTAGTAGTGGCTCGGAGTCCGGAAATGTGCCCGGTGTATGACAAGAGGCTCGTCACCTATTCCAAAGTGGGATGTAGACGTAACTGGTGAATCATGGGAGTGTAATACATTCCTCTGGCTACCTCTTCGGAAATTACAGGCGTGACGTTACATAGATTACTACTTTTGACATCTCCATCGCATAACTCCTTCGCGATCATGCGCGATAACATAACGTCGTATTGACTTGTATTTTTTATTGTAATCCCAACATAACAATAACACCGCATGATGCGTCAGTAGTGTGTCAACACACGCCGTGAGCCGCCCTCGGAAGCCTTACAGGTAGTTACAAATAAATTTATTATTCCCTCTCTCATCTTACGCCTACACTCAGCCGCTAAGCTAATTAGAGTACACGAGACCTCTTGTATACACAGTCGGCTTTCAAATACTGAATACATATGTAA
>DWDV01003433.1:0-10573 GCA_018245615.1 Mimoniades ocyalus | reverse complement strand
GAGCGCGCGGCGGGAGGCGGGGCGCCGCGGGGGGGCGGCGCGGGCGGCGGGGGGCGCGCCTACGTCATCAATATTGCTGTACACATTGCACAAACGAAATACAGTTCCTATGTACAGGGCTTATTACACAGAGATTGCACATTAGTGGGTAACATCGATAAACAATTTCAATATTGTGCGCTAAGTTTCAATATTACCTTATATTGAGCATATCCGACAGCTGTATCTTAAATGAAGCAAACAGTTTTGCTATTGACAGTGCCGGGGCTTACGGTATGCTTAATCTCGACGAAATCGAGTGGATCGAGTTGAGAAAGACAGAAAAAAAAATCGAGTCACGACAACGAATAAGTTAATACAAATAAGTTACATACCTTTAAAATAGAAACTTTGTTTCTTACTATATATAAATTAACTAAACAGTAACACGAAGCAACACACTAAATTAAGCATAGCATATTAAAATATTCTAAAATATGGAAAAGACAATAAACATTGTATATTTCTTTGTGCTTTACGTTACAATAGAAATTTGCCAATAGCAAAACTTGGCACTGAACTGTCAGCTCAATTCACTCAGCACATTTAAACCCAAATGTACAATATATTACATTTTTGTGGTAAAAGCTTTCGTGCAAAAAACATCGGTATCGGTTTTTACAACTCACATATCGCTTTATTGTTATTAAACTTGGGTTTCTAGTAAAAAAAGTTCATATCAAATGCTTCAAAAATTTTACTTACACGACTAACGTAGTTAACTTCCTATCGACATAAGTCTAGCTGAATGAAATTCTCATACACGGATAATATTAGGAAGAAACCGAATACACCAGACCGCCGCATACACAAAGCCTACAGTTAAAATTAAAACATTCTTGCGTGAAGTCAATTCGTGTAGTAAAACACCACATTAAATATAAACAGCTTAAATAATAACATAGAACATACATTATATCAAGTAACAAAATTCCAATGTACAAAAGTAACTCAATCATTATTTAAAATACAATAAATGTATAAATGTTCCGAGCCAACGGAACACGGTACGAGCGATCATTAGAGAGACGGCCGCGGCCGCGCGAACTCCATTGGACTAGTTTGTTCGAATCATCCGTGCGGACACAATCAATGTATACTAATGTAGAAAGATATTATGGCAACAAACTTTACAAAAAAAATCCTAAAACAATGACTAAAAGCAGCTCGCGACGAGGCCACGACTCGGCGCAACTTTTAAAATGCACAATTTAATATTCACCGATACAGACACATACATAAGTCGTGAATAACTTCATCATAAAAAAAAAACATGTCAAAAAACCTGAGGCGTCGTGAGCGCGACGCGCCCTCGCACGTGCTTATTTCTGGGTTAAATGACTTACAAACTAACCTTATCTTCTCGTAAACTTTTAAGATGAATAAGTTCGTCCATCCGATCTCAGTTCGTGAATTTACACATACTGTAGTGAAGTGATGATGTTTAAATTATGTGTTACACACAATCACAGATTTGTGTCAGGAACCGCGTCGGTGTCGCTTAGACGAGGTTGTACTCCTTCAGGTTGGATTGTAGGATTGTGTCCTTCACGGCGGCAAACACGAACCGTATGTTTTCGGTATCTGAAATTAAATAAGTATTATGTACTACGTGAATATCGGCGGTGGTGGCCTAATATTTGACGAAATATGTTAAAAACGTTACTAAGAATCGTAAATGTGTTTGGTGATGGACGAACGAGAATTGTATCAAATACCCATTGAACCACTCTATAACCACTTCAGTTAACTAACAATCCTTCATGTCTCTGAAACAGACTGCTCTAGAAGACTATTTAGCACAGATTTATTTGTAAAATGAGTGAGTTGACATAGATATTATATGATAGATAATTTTATTGATTCAACGTATAGATAATGTACAACAGATTGCAGAGTAAGTACAACAATCGTTTGCTAGAAATATCGTAACATGATGAACGCATTAACTACTACACCGATGACCACTACCCTTATCAACATCTATTTATAGTATTTGAACAAACGTACCTGAACGAAATACGTCAACACAAATAACTTGACATTATGAATAAAATAAACATTAAGTTATATATTTGGTCATTCCCAACCCACATGTTCAGCGTGGGGATTATGGGCAAAGAAACTCAGCAGAATCAACTTGACAGAACCTCGGCTGAAACAGGCTGTTGATTTGATATTATATAATATGGTTGTCGCTTTAACTGATATTACAATCACGCTATGACACTTTGTTGTATCTAGTAGTTGTTATACGATACAATTCCGATCTTAAGAAACAATATCACAAATTAAATGTATGGACCAATGTGAAATTACATTTTTTATATTGCTCACAATCTACTTAAATATAACAATCCATTAGATCTAAGGTCAAAAAAAAAGATTGTTTCCTTATTATGACATGCGGTATTTTCTCGTCATTCGACAGTTTATTCGATACCATTTTTAAACATTAACATAAACAATTTTTTTACAAATCTATCGTAATTTTTCTTCTTTTTCTTTGGGTTTCATTCGGATTTATTCCATAAATAATAAATTAAAACTTATTTAGAAGTTCATCACCTAACTGCTGACTCTCAGAAATAACCATAGACACAATATACAAATATTTTCTGAACGAAACGTTAAACAAATTTAACAATATAGAAAGTGTTTTGAAAATCACATTGACAACAATTCAAACGTTAATATATCTGCTATCATAACTGTGTGTCATAGAAAAGGGTGAACCGGCTCCATTGAAATAATTACGAGTAACAAAGAACATTTTTAAACTTATTTTCCTTAGACTTACAGAAAAACGAAGCGCAATCATTAGCATTTGTATTTTATTATACTCTTTATCACAACAATTTCAACCTCAATCTGAAATATACCTCAAATAAAACTTCAGTGATGGCCTGCACATACACATTTTGCTTCGGCATTCGAAATCATTTTCACAGTACTCAAATTGTAAGCCACGTGCACGTCTATTACACGATGATAGAAGCAGCACGCAGTTTACAATACCTACATATCTCTACCCAAAAGGAGCTTAAGTGGCGGGGGATTAGCAGCGTAGCAGGCAGGTGTTTCCACCGAAGCAGAGCCAGAATGTGTTCCGAGCGAGAGCTTAGCAGAGCTGTGAGCGAAATCTCCAATGGGTAATTTAGCGCGATCACCCAAAAGCGACATATTGTTTAGAAAAATAAATTGTACCTTTTTTATACTACACCAAAAACTTGAGCCTGGTGAAGGAAAACTTAACGAATCACATATTACATTAGACCAAATCAATGTTTCAATTCAAGACAGAATTTCAATTCTACTTTTAGTAAGTAATCAAACATCGTGGAATGGAAAATAACCATTCTCCTTACTGGCTGTTTCGATTTGTTTTAATAGTCAATATATTTATTTTAATATGCTCATGAATATACTAAGTTAGGCTTAATTTTAGCGCAATTTATGATAGTTTGTTAGGAAGTTTGAATCGGATAGGTATAATCCAATACCATTTTTATTACGTAAACTAGATACCTACTCAAATTTTAATATAATATCTTCAACTCGAATATAGTAAGCAAATACAAGTTCCAAATGGAAAAAGGCGAAAGTGTAACAGTTATTTACGCATATAATTCTAATACATATTTAAAACTTTAAGTGGCAAAATAAGTATGAATATATAAATAGAGATGCTACTCTCTGAAACATAATTATCATTATTATTTTGATTATAGAACATTATGACAAGTATTTGTATGGAAAAGAAGAACGCTAGTTCAAATTCAGTACTAAATATATATTTTATATACATATACATACTGTATGAAAGCATGGAGAGAAATACACAAATATTTCTATTTATTTAATTAATGTTATCATGTATTATAAAAGATGGACCAGTTAAGTCCCTCGTTTCTTTTATTATTTTTTGCATCATGTACCAACCAATGAAAACACTCGATTACCTTTAAAAACTTTAAAACAAAACTTCTAGAACTTTTATCATTATTTACAATCAACATACCCGTGAAAGATATTAATAAAAAAAAACGCGATTTGAAAGTTTCTAGATATTAAATCGAATTAAAGCTGATTATTTTTTTAAGTTTTACTGGTGATTTTGTCTTATATACATAAGTGTGCGATGAGACGAAAAGAGGCCTAGGCAGCTCACAAACTACACATGCCACTAAGAAGCGTAATTCATTGCCACTTAAATAGCGCGATCGTCGTTTTTTTCAATCTGATTGCACCCATGGTAGGGGAACGTACATGAACTTTGCAAGACATAAGTGCACATTACTCTCTACTTAATGTGGTTGTCGATAGCGTTAATTTTGTGCTAGACACATGCATATAAAAAAAACTCCTTAAACTAAGACTACTACATGAAATATAAACATGCTTAACATTCGCGTGCATTATAGTGCATATGCAGTGCGAGAAAAGAAGAGAATAGAAAATAAAACATCCAAACAACATTAAAAGAATTTTATTTAAAATAAATATATTATTAGTATTTTTATATATGTATATGTAAAATTACAATAAGCACAACAGCGTGCAAACGACATAATCATGCCAAATTGAATTCCTTGAGTGCGGTTTGCATTATAGTATCCTTCACTGCACAAAACACAAGCTTAATGTTTTCCGTGTCTTTAAAAATATCCAAAGCAGCATGCAAAAAGAAAAATTCAATAAGAAGTACGCGATACTGACAATCCACGTGGTACTGTATTTATAAAAACGTAAATAATATTGTCCTTATTATATGAAAAACTATGTACCTATAATGTTGTTTACAATCAAAAGTATTAAAACGTTCAAAGTTTTTTCGACTGCGTGAAACAGCAAACACATTTATTATTGTAACATACAACTACATATGTATATAGTTGTATTCCACGAGAAGGAAATTCCGAACAAGTGGATGCTACGTATAATATCGTAAACAAAGATTTCCATAAAAATGATATTTTTTTTAAATTTCTAATGCAATAAATGTATGGTGACATAATAAGTAAACATTTTTCCTATGTGACATAATACCGATTACGACAATATCACATACCTAATAAGATTCCTATGTGTTGTACCGAAAAATGTAATTACGCCCAAATGAAAATTACGACCTTGTTTTATTATAGACAAGTTGATCAATTATACATTTTTTTTTAAATATTTTGTATTGTACATAAATTTAGTCATGAACACACGTATACAACGGAGCTCCAATATATATTATAGCAAGCCGTATTACGATATGTTACTATATATTTTACTATTCCACAGAGGGACGCAAGCGTCTGTTTGAACTGTTACAACTTGGGAGTTTACCACACTCGTAACATTTTTATTTTCTATAGGCACGCTCGAGTGCGCACACACGTAAATACTAACATACATCTCTTTATTACATCGCCAAAACTTGTAAACATATATAGGAGGATAATATGAGTTTATTGCGTGGATAATAATCGCATAGATACATGTATATTATATCACAGCTGTCCTCCGTGGTAGTATTAAATAATATTTGTCAGCGTCTCTTTCTGAACACAAGGACTCTAGGACTAGGAAACTAAATACTAGGACTCTAGGACACTAAACACTAGGACTCTTGAAAACATAGTTGAATAGGCTTTTCCAAGACATGCGTGTTTCGCATCATAGTACTACGCAACTCCGCTAACCATAAGACGAAATGCGGCCAAATGCTAGTCTATATATATATATATATATATATTACGTATACAATAATAACAATAATATTATAGCACAACATGTTAATGTATATTATAGCTCCGTCTGTGACGACCTTTAAGCCCTTGACCAGTTTATGTATACTCGACTACACACGGGCAGGTGGATCGGATTACGTGCAACGACATTAAAAAGGTAAGCTCTCTTATATCTTGTGTTGCATAGTATTTACAGTAAGCTACTTACAGGCTTACACGTGTTGTCCTAAAACCATTATATTGCAGGTATGTTATTTATAATCCGTTTTCATGTTTTTCAAGTTTTAAGTTTTAAATTAATAATTTAAAAAGTAAATAGTAAATCATATCTGTAAGGACAGAGGTACCTGACACTCGGTACATTCTGCTAACTCCGTAAGGGACCTGTCGTAATGATAAAAATAAAAAAAAGATTATCTGACGATATTTATTATAAATATTGCGATAAATGTCAGGTCAATTCTATGTATCGTCTTTATCAACTATTTTATCTACTTAATACGGATTTCTTTGAAGATTTTAAAAGTTAAGGGCATAATCTACCACGCTGGTCAAGTGTGGCAGACATCCATTGTAATACGTATGTCCAAAATTAACGTGAACTATTTCATTAGCAAGCCAAGTCAAGTCATTATCATCAAGTATTATCGAAACTTGTATTCCGTTAAAACAATATTAATCACAAAATTTTCAGTGAGTAATAATAATAATAACGGAAATTTAAAAACATCCTCTAACGTGTCTCTCTGTCTCTCTCTTTCACTGACAAATAATATCCAGACAGACTCGACGAGGTCCACATACATTCACAACACCACAAGGGCCGCGCCGCTTTTTCTTCTTTCGTCTATAACAAGCTCTACACAGAACACAACAGCACAAAACACCAAGCAACGGAAATACGTGTAAAAACACCAATTCCACAACACTACCAAAAAATGCAGTTACGCAGCCAGCAGAAGACCTAATCGACGTTTACTTCACTTATATTAAATTGTTCCACTTAATTTGGTTTTTTTTTCTGGTGTATGTTAAGATTATAGACGCGTACAATGGGATTGGTGAAAATCATTCACAAAAAGTCAAAAATCATTCATATAATAGACGTGACGCAGAGAAACAGGAACAAAACTGGTAGGGTACATGAGAACAAAATTGGTGGGGAAATAAAATCGAAGTTGGTGGGGTTGGTTGTAATAAAAAAATATTTGTGGCGAAAAATCAACGCCAAAATTAGGTCTTCGCATTCTACCAAATATTTAAAGCACACCTACATACACATATATAATAGAACACCGAACAATTCAATCCTACGGGTACTATATCTACGAGCTACTCACCAAAATGTATTCCATGCAAGTAATTAATGATTTCTTCTCTGGACACAGTAACGCTTAAATGCACACTAGTAGAATATCACCATTAATTTAGTGTTATTCCTAGAAATACTAAATAACCTTATCTAATTGCTGTTCATGTATCTTTAGTGTTCCATTCTTTCTATTTATATTAACGTGTTTTTAAATATTCGCGATGAATAATAATTAATGATTTTAATTAATGTGCATACGTGTTTTGTTAAGGTTTGTTTTTTTTATTAGTGATAGGAGACCAGTATTATTTTAATGATTACATTAGTGTATAATTAATTAAATTTACCCAACCAATATTAATATTATTATGCTATCCTTTATGCTAAATCTAATTTTAAAATAGTGATAAAGATTGTACATTAAATATTATACATATATTAAAGGAAATATATAGATATAATTAAATGAACCGTCTCGCGCATAGTCATTGCATTTTATCGCGGTATGATTCATAACTAGATAATAATTCCCTATTAAATGAGCCATGTCAATCTATAAAACATGAATAAAAAAGCTACAGTATATTTTTCAACTGATTAACGCTAAGAAAGTAGCGAGCGGCAAGTTTTATAACCTGTCACGTTCAACCCGACTGTCACGATACAATTCACTACGCATCGTATGTAAAGGCACAACTGATCATAATAGAACATCGCAGTAACGTATATGACATGGAACAGGGATAATGTTGAGCGAGGAGCGGCGGCACTGACCTGTCGCGCACGTGAAGTGCGAGTAGATGATCTTCTCGGCGTCCGGGTTGAGGTCCACGAACATCCGCAGGATGAACTCGCGCGCCGTGCTGGCGTCGCGCTGCGGGCCTGCGCCACACACACTCGCTAGCCACTACGCCCCGCCCTCGAGCTCCCCCCCGCCGCTCGCGCACGCACCGCTCGCGCACGCACCGCTCGCGCACGCACCGCTCGCGCACGCACCGTGCGGGCGTGCGGCGCGCCGAGCGAGCGCAACCGGTCAACGAATGCGGCACCGGGCCGCAAGCTGTTCTCTTTTTTATGCGACCACTCATTCCTATACAACTCTCCTCTAATATTACCGGGAGCTCGGGGGTCGTGACAAAAATACAATCGTTCATATAGGTGCGTACACACTAGCATTTGAAACGTACTTAGGTGAATACGACTTACAATTTTCATTAGTGTTTGACTAGAATAAGAAACCAATGTGAGTTGGCAAATAAAGTTAAATTTCAATTCAAAAATGCTGCAGTTGTGTAAATAGTGTAAAACATAAAGTACTACACGGAAAATATTTTTTTAACCAAATCGTTGATATTAGTGCCACTGCAGTTTCAAATTAACTAATGAAAATTGTATAAACTAGCCATAATCTACCGATATTTCTACTATTTAGCTTTCACACGGTAATAGCAAATCTGTTTAATAGCAAATCTGTTTTCTCTCTCAGAAGTTCAACCTGTGGCCGTTGTGAAATGCGAGTAACACGACCGATCTGGATCTGGGTTCTCCTTCAAATATTTCTGAAGGATGTACTCTCTCGCTGGTATTGGATCCTGTTTTGGTCCTGATAGGTGTCAGTAAAACTTCATTAAACAAGTGAGTTACCAATTTACAAAGAATAATAAGCTACTTCTCTATTCTTTATACTTCTGCTAGACGACCACAATCTAATCCGTCTCCGCAAATGTAGTCACTAAACTAGGCTTAACATTTAACCGCTGCTATTTCTCATCAATATGCCTTCAACGAAATATATTTTTCACAATATCGTAACTATGGAGATTACCACTGAGAATAAAACATTCCAAATCATTTAAGCAATTCAGCACAGGCTCCATCATGCTATATAACATGGTCTTCTTACTGTCGTTGATATAGCACGCAACAACTGAAGTACTGTCTGGGCAGCAGCATTGATTAACTATATTCCAAAAGCTCATTACGACCACTGTATGGAACAACAAGATTTTTTTGCAATAAGTAATAATAATCTACCCTTCATTTTCACCATTTGCTCCTATAGATCCAGCAAAAGGTCCTTAACATTACAACATACCATCATATTCAGGGAAGTAGTCGACGAGATGGGAGTACATAATCTTCTCTTCGAGCAAATCCTTTTTGTTGAGGAACAGAATTACCGACGAGTGCTGGAACCACGGGTACGTGATGATCGTTTTAAACAACGCCTTTGACTCTTCCATTCGGTTCTGAAATTGAACAACAGATAAACTTTAATAGGACTCGTATTATTCAGTGGTCTACAGACGTAAAGAGTTAGAACTTTAACCTGAAAATTTAATAAGAAAATCATGGGTCAGTACGCAAGGGTCTGTTAGCGCTGGAGTTGGTGTTTACCATTAGGCGAAAACACGACAGATTATTACAGACGTGGGTCAGATGGTGTCCAATCTGTTGAACATTTTCTCATCGCAATGAACGGCCCTTCATAATTTTAACGACTATAAATATCTAATGATCAAAAACCGCCAGAGTACGCTTAATGTGCTTTACGACGAGACAAATTACCATTTGCGACAATATATAGGTCCGATCATATCATTTGACTTGAGATTTAAATAGCATATGAACTACACAGCAATGTATACGAATGATCAATTTTATATAGAAATATACATACATATTATATTCAACCCTGTTTATCAATCAGAAATGAAATGACTCTTATTAATCAGTTTCATTATGGGAATTTATTTAGCAAAAACTTTAAGAAATTGGAGATGGACTCGGTCTCGAGTTCAAATGCCCTTATTGCAATCAAATATTCTTTATCGATTTCAAGGACAACATATACAGTGATATCTGTTGGTAATCTTTACCACAATCTGAAGTGAGTACAGAGGATACTTGTATTGACATATATATCTCCTCACTTTTATATTTCAAGAAAATAAAAACATAAGCAACAGGTAACTCGCATTATTTAATGGCACGTAGGGACTTTGTTGTATGGAATCCAGTCGGACCACACAGGCTCAACTGTCCCCATTTGCATTACAAAGAGTTAAAATTTAATCACGTATTTTCCTAGCATGCTATATTCCTATCGTGCTACTGTTTATATATAACATTCTAGTTCATAACATAACAGTACATAATATAAGATACATAATATCCTAATATACCGATATTACATATACACACCAAGTAAGTAAGTGAAGTGAGACTCGACATTCACATTGTTACTTTAGACAATAAGCATGATGACTGATTTTGAAAAAGTGTTCTATGATGTTTGAAAGTATCTCTTCTTTTCTAAAAAATGTCTTATTTTTGTAAAAAATAAAGGCTTAATATATAAATATTGACTTTTAAATATAAAATTGCCGCTTAAACGCTTGCCAGTGTCATGGCGTCGCTAGATTACGTCACGGCCGTGTAAACTGTACGTCAACAGTAATGTTATGATACAGGAACAGTT
>DWDV01003432.1:0-10573 GCA_018245615.1 Mimoniades ocyalus | reverse complement strand
GGGAGGTCCCGGGTTCGATTCCCGGGTCGAACACTACAAAATTTTCTAATTTAGATTTTCTAGTAGTGGTTCGAAGTGTGGATATGTGCCCGATGCATGGCAATAGGCTCACCACCTATTCCATAGTGGGACGTAAACGTAATCGGTGAAACGTCTGCCTACCTCTTTGGGGATTACAGGCGTGAAGTTACGTTTAGAATATTTTGAAGAATAATAGATATATAATAACGCGTGTTATGAATAGTCATGTATAATACTGAAGCAAATACTACTGTTTCATGCGTTGGTTTTAAACTCAAGGAAAACAAACAACTATAATTAATATGTTTATTGTGAGTAAACGGAGTCAAATATTACACATTTATAGACGAACGATTCAATTGTAACGGTACATTGTCAAAACACTATTTGTTTGAAGCAAAATATTAAAAACCTCTGCAGCCGTCTGTTAATATTTCTTTCGAAGACAGAGCCGAACAGAAGAACTTAATTTCGCTTTTCCATTGAAATGTAATAGAAATAATGAATACGACAGGCACTACTTTTTTGCTGCAACACAGCAAACTCAAACTCGTATATTCCATTCGGCAGGTTTTATCATTATTATCTATACGCTTCAATGGTTCTCCTATTCATGAAAATTCAATAATTTTACATTTGCTATTTCGAACTTTGTCTCACTCTTTTGCAATAATTTAGTAAGGGACGAATACATCCTTAATGTAAAACATTGCATTAGCTGTTATAAAATAAAGGTTACCGCTCTCAGTAACTCGTAGTTTATGCGATGAATATTTTACCGTCATTTCTCAATGTTTGTACGAGGAAAACGCTCAAGAACCAAAGAATACCAATATTCAATATATTTGTATCGAGTCAAAAACTGTGTCTTTTGCTAATGAACCACTGATTCATAATGTTATTAACCGAAAGAACAACATCAAATCCACAGTGTTGTCGAATGTCGTACACAAGCCGTCAGTGACATGGAGCTTTATATTCATGTCACCGATATAACTAATATTATTGTGTCATCAATTTCGCAACACAAGCCGTACTGTACTGTAGCATAGAACTTCCACTCCGCCCACATAACATTTCACATTCAAATGAGCTGTCGCAATAATCTACGATTTAGTCACGATATTAAGTTTTTAATACCCTCTCGGAACTGGGACGAGGGAATTAAGTGGGATTTCGCTTAGAAGGAGATCGAATATTAATGTGTTCATGAGTTCCGTGAATGTGAGAATCAATCCAGGGTCGAATTACTATATAGAATTACTAAGTGCTTCTTTCGAAGTGGATTAACTTCAAATGTGTTGGAATAATGAAACATGGGCGTTTTGGAACATATATAGAGTAGGACAAGGCATTTTCTTTGTGGCATCTGACTTCCAAGATATATTGATAATATATACCCTATATTTCTCGTCAAAATATTTACATATAATATATGTGTACTCCAGAGGTTGACTCCAATTTTAATTGGCTTAACACACGAGCACTGCGAATATTTAATCCGTTACATTTCACAAATTAAATGTCAAGTTTGAGTTGTCTGAATGTTTAAATACTTCTTAAATTAAACATTTCTTCGTCGACTGAACGTCGGCTGAACGCGAGTGAAATTTTACAAATATCTTGAAAACAATTCGCGTCTTTATTAATGTATTACTTGCCACGCACATCACTAGACATTAGCGGGCTCTGTACTGTGCGGTGTATTAAGAATGCTTCATTTATATTCCACTAACGAATTTTATTTTGTATTGATTGGATTTGGGGTTCGCTTGTAGATTTAGTTATCTATAATTTATCTAATATTGTACTTTGTAAGAGTATATTTGATATATAAATGTATTGTTGATAGACATATGTCGATTCTTCTAAGGAATTCTACGTTTTATAGTGTGCTTATAGACAAGGTTTTCAAATGTAACATAGTAATCTGTAAATTATTTCACTTTGTATTTCGTGAGTGAACTTTCATATTTGATGTATTATGTAGGTACACTTGATATAATGGATAATTGGCAGAACTTAACAAGTCATCTCGCCATGATGACGTAATAACTAAGTTCGCGCGTCGAGGAGGCGAGCGGTAGGCATTAGTAAGTGTAGTCAGATGCGGGAGGGGAGCGCATTCTTCGCAAATGCCAACTTGATTTCTGCGTGTTGTAGTTGCTCCGTGGAGAAATTTATAATGCATTTATACAATTTAAACGGTCCGTGCTCGAAGACAGCGAAACGATGCGAGTGTCTCTTGCTATGTATAAGATCTGAATATACGACTAAAAGATTCTCTCTTGATAAAACTCGAGTGACCTTCAGACGCTTCGCTAATTTTCTTAACACTTACTATAGCTTGAAGGAATCAAAAAATTCTTCTCTTTTTAAATACAGTATTATTTTGTGCATCAAAAAAATACGCTAACAAAATTTAAATGGGAATTTTTCTACATTAGTAGGTACTTAATGTTATTTCTTAAAGTTATTGTTGTCTAATCACACCAGGTCTCTTACAGGGTAGGCAGAGAGCACCAAGTGTTAGAAATCTCTGTGTTAACAGACCTGACGTGCTTCATTAAATCTAATCTCTTGCCGTGCCGTTTTTGAGTAGAAATAAAAGTGGAAATATCATTGAGAGTACTAAACTGTCGCACGTTAATATGGGAAGGAAAGCAAAGAAGATAATTATTTTGATATCTATGTATACATAAACATATTATATAATAATGGATTATACGTATAATTGTGTTATGTATATTACTGTTATTCATGATAAGCAAGCAATTACAAGACTGATTCTACTTAAACCCTGTTTGCATTAGTAATTGGCCTCTATGATTTATGCTATCTTATAAAATAATCACATCTTCAACTTATTGGCATTTTGAGTTGCGGCAACATAATTTGGCTAACGTCCATTTCCCCTCTTTTTCCACTGAGTTCTTTCAAATGCAGATGTCTGAGGTCTTTTCGTTTTGAAATAGGATTTTTTCAAATACGATAATGCCAAATTGCCATTTCAAATATTCCCATAATTTTATATCCAATGAATTTGTTCAATATTGAAGTTAACATTTATGTGACATACTTTATATTCTGGCGCACTCATCGTGACATTAACAAGTAGTGCAGGAAACATCTCCAAGTTCACCGCGATGTGGCGTTCCGCGTGAATTGAACTTGTCCGCGCGCGAGCCCAAGGCTCCTGCGGTTGCGGTCCGCGCCGGGCGCATCCGACACTCGCGTTCTTGCCGTTACGTATTCCACGAGGAAAACAAACAACTTATATGTAACCACGTCCGCTTTACTATGTTATATTATTATTATTATTATATTTCTCTACCCTACAAGGGATTTGACATTCTGTAGGTAAAAAGCTTAGTGACAATTATGTCTATTCTAACAGACTGATGTCTCTTCATCCACACACTGCCTTCGAAGACTTCTATCTTCTATTTAATAAAAGTACTGGTTCAGTGGAATCACTCGACAGTGGAATCTGGGTTCCTCGTGACTCTCATTTTGCTTTGCTCTAGAAAAATTGAAGTTGTAAGTTGACCAGTCATATCTGTCTAGCTAGGGTACTGGCCACCTTAAATCGATTATCCAATCTGCAAATGTTTAAGAAATGGGTACCAAAAGTGGTTGTGACCGTAGTACCACCAGTGATATCTGGTCGCCGAGCTTATGAGTCACATAAGATTATGTATACTAGCACCGAATGCTACATTTTCCTGGAATTATGACATATTACATATATTTACAAAATAGCTATATGTAGGTACGTGATTTGTAAATCAGTATGAAACAGATTATTGTTCTCGGTACACGTTTTTCGTTTTAATGTATTTATCAAAAAAAGATAATATAAATAATAACTAAGTGGGTCAAACGTCACGATTAGTTCGTAAACAGTCAAAATTTTATCAAAAACGTTCATTCAAAAGTTCTTTTGCTGTCGTAATTTCAAATTTATTAGGTAAATGAATGCCGTTTGCATGTTCAGTCTGTAATTAACCTTCAGCGGCTTTGTACAGTTTGTTGTTCGAGGTCCGCGTAATAAATAAATCTTATTTAGTATTAATAATAATAATAATAAACGTTTTTTTTTTATAAATGTGTTAGTAAATACTGGACAATTCGGATTTGGGTGCAATAGCATTTATAATTTTCATTTCGTTTTCATATAAATTGAATTAAATACTCATTGTTAGTCTTGATATTAAACATACTTTGAAATTTGTCCGTCGCTTAGATTAACTTCAAGTATATTTCAACTAACAGTCGCAAGTGGTACAAAGTGTCGTGTTCAGTGAGAATGCGGCTAGTGTTGTAGTGGTCCAGTGACAAGTGGCCAGGGATGACTCAGGCATGGAAGAGGAAGTTCCAATGGATCACGGATAGCAAATTCGGCAGACTATGGGTGGGTTGTGCATATTACAAATACAGATTTAACTACGCTACATATTACAAATACAGATTTAACCCGCAGAATTTAACTACGCACACTGCTATGGCGTAATAGTGCGAAGGTGATAACATATATTCAAATACAAAGTATATGTAACGATAAAATCGTTGGTGATGATGATGATGATGATGGTGATGGTGATGGTGGTAGTGGTGGAGGTGGTGGTAGTTGTTATGTTCGTTGCTAGGATTGAACGTTTTTAATGTGCCAATTGGTTCCTGATGTTTACAACCCAAAGGGACTCGCACTCTGTATAAACAAACATAGTACGCATCATGACTTTAGGTCATGTAGCTTAGAAAATTTAAGAGTTATCATACGAAAATCAATCTTTACAACATGTTTACTGACCTTCATGTGCAAGTCATGAAATCCACACTAGACCTTCCTAAGTGTACTGGTGTAATAGAAGCTGAAAATGTGATGGTAGGTGTGTTCTTCCATCACACGACAATGGCGCGATGGATGGAAGTAAGTTTTTTCCTATACACAGTTTATGGATTGGTGAGTGACATTATGTCACTTTTCATCCCGAAAAATTTATGAGTCCTGTGGGATTTTGGGTGGTATGAATGAGTAAGGGCTCTTTGGGGAGGCCTATATCCAACTGTGGATTGAGACGGGCGTAGGATGAAGTGGGATCTATATAAAGATCACAAAGAAGTTGACTTTAAACGATGGACAATCAGTCGCACCAATCTTTACGGGCACACTGATTAGTCATATGATTCATACAGACCGTTACGTCACAGTGTCTAGTGTAAAATGCCCTTATTACTCATTAAATTTACATTTACGGCGAAAAGAGTAAGGAAAGTTATTTTATTTATTTATTTATTTCCATAGCTTACAACTAACATTACAGGTCACATCCCAATACGTTAGTGTAATTGTAATATCACAATATTCTACACAATAATTATAAAATGCAACAATGAATTACACAGTTTTATGATAAAAATCAATTAAGTAGACATCGATAACCATTGAAGTTGTTATTTGGTAGTCATTATTACATGACACCGCGCAGAGGAATGGAATGTTATACCTACATCCACGATTCATAAATGTAACCCCATGTAACCCCAAGGTGAGCTTATAAGCATGCACTAGACACAGAATCCATAAAATCCAGACTCATGCTACTAGTGAAATTTTCTAGTTAGAAAAACCCTCTAATACTTCGACCGACCGGAGAATCGAAGCCGGGATCTCTTGATCAGATGTCGCGCTCGCAACAACTAGACCATCGACGCAGTCATATACTGCAGACCAAATAGATTAAATTTAATTATCTTAACAAAAATGTTCATCAATTTACAATATAACTTAGTCTTAAAATTATTTCTATACTCAGGTACTATTAAACTTATTATACATCACGCTAGGTCCCTCACGGGGTAGGCAGAGAGTACCCAGTGCCAAATATTTCCATGCTCACAGACCACCCGCGCTTCTTTTACATTCATAACTCTCAATAAAATACTTAACACACTCATATTGACGACCTGACGTCCGATTTTCATATCCTAGATTTTTCTCTGCTCGTTTGTACCAAGCCCTAATAAAGATCGGTTCGAGCCACGCAGAACAAGCATGTACTCGCTGGAGACCGGTTAGTTGATGAGGCGTCCAGTCATGCAATGGACAGCAACGAAAATTGAATTACCGCCGCCAATTGCCTGTGGACGCCGGAAGCAAGGAGAAAGACTGATATTCTGGTGCTTCGAAGGAAATTAGAACCGATCGTCTAGCGTAAAGGACTGCGGAAAATAATTATTTTTAAAAAGAATAAGACCCAATGTATAGAAAAGTAGTCGCTAGTTCTAAGGCTTAAAATAATTTATATTTTAACATAAGTGCTTAATTTAAAAGACGCATTAGCACACCTATGGAGTTTCTTTCGCCGCTTCTTCTCCATAGCGAGGCATTTTCCGAAGCGGTGGTAGTTTCATTTTGACGTACAAAAAGTGTTCCAATAAACCAATTTTGAATAAATACGTAACATCACGCCTGTCATCCCCGAAGAGGTAGGCAGAGGAATGTAGAACACTACCACGTTTCACCAGTTACTTTTAAGTCCCACAATGGAATAGGTGGTGAGCCTATTCCCATATACCGGGCACTACTAGAAAATCTACATTAGAAAATTTAGTAGTGCCCGACCCGGTAATCGAACCCAGGACCACCCGTTCGGCAGACGCACTTGCAACCAACACGAACTTCCTACAATGTCTGTATACATTTTTATATCTAGAAATGCGTAACTGATTAACGAATGTGAATGAAATTATTATTAATATTAACACCTAGATCTCACATTACGACGGTCGGCAAAATAACAGCGCACACTCCGCGTGCCAGCCGCATCCGGCTGGCGCACTAATTTTACCATAGAACAGCAATATCTACATTGTAATGAGCCATGACAAAACAGAAGTAGCAATGGGTTGGGCATATTTACCGAAGAACAAATAATAATAGGTGGAGTGGACGAGTTCTGGAGTTAATATCATACTAAAGGGAGACGACATCGCGGGTATCAGCTTGTATATACATACTCAAAGACAGAGAAATATGTTAATATTATACATTGGTCTCAGAAATATAATTAACGAACATATAAAAGTACCAAGGTACACGATTGATAAAACGCGGGAGTGTACCACACTCCTCTGCCTACACCCACAAGGATTGCGGTTGTAACGTTACATTTGTTACGTTTAGCTCGAGTCACAAATCGCGACGCTTACTCTAATGTTTCGTTTTACGATATGCTTTCAACGTACCCGTAAATAAGCTGACACCGCACTGGGAGTCCACTTGCAATAATTCCACAGAGCTATTACATGCGTAGAGTTGGCAAGCCGGGAAAATAGTCGTCTCGTCGCTAGAGAGAGACAGAGAATGAATTTGGTAAACATTTCTCTATGTAAATTATTGTATCAGCCACTAATTGCGCGCGTCACCGCGTATACTAAATACATGTTCTTTCTCTTTCTATCAACGGGACATTTTCACTTACGCACTGATTGCTCACTCTGTCTATAATTATAAATGCTTTTTAAATTATTCCTGATCAATTTTTGGCATGTAACACTATGAGTTAAAGTTCGAAAAATGGTATTACAAATGCCGAAATACAACGATGGCGGTCGTTATTGAATTATCGCTACAATCATCCCAATGTCTGGTACAATCGATTTGCGATCCACGACCCGTGAGCCCAGCGTGAGGATTCTGGATCAACACCCTCAGGGGAGTCATGTCCGTGGATTTGGACAGGCTGAAGATAATCTTGAAGGCGAATCCCAGTGCCAAATACCCTCTATACTTTCAGTTTTGATAATATGTTCTTTTCTACATTCATTCCAATTCATAGCATTCACAAACGTCGGTTTCCGAGTCTTCTGGCTCATTATATTATATTATTCACTGTATTAAAGAGAGTTTGATTTAATATTTAATAAGGAAGTTATTATAATTATTATACAATCACGTTCATCCCATAGGGATTATAGACAGAGAGCGTAACGTGACGAATATCTCTCTTTCCAAATCTGACGTGAGGTCATATGGAAATGATTGATATACAGTTCAAGGAAATCCAGACGCCATGACGGCGAAATATTACATAATTTAATTTGGTGTCCACTTGGTCTAGCGAGTTCATGGATTCGTGGTGACGTCACGTGGTTACGTCACACCTCGCGAGTCGATGTAGCCAGGGCACGCTTAAAAATTTTCGTTATAACCCTCTTTCAGTAGGTAATATCAAAATTGGAATTAAATATGTGTACTTTGATTTCATTCCTTACACACATTTTAAGCCAATGAATGTGCTAAGTCATTTACACATTTGAAGAATTCTATTTTTGAATGTCAAATTTCTTTTAAAACCTAACCTTAAAACTAGTAACTTCTATATTGTTTTCTGAGTGTTTTATTATGAAAACCTTAAACATTTTACAATGTTACCCAAATTGGATTTAAAGTTTGCCTAGACATGTTTTTTCTTATAATGTTCAGTAAACCATTGCATCAACTTTTCTTCTGATAATTCACAGTACCTATAAAAATTATTGAAGTGACAAATATGTTATTTTTATGAATGAAAGATTTATTTCATTGATAAGCATGGTACTACTTCAGGTTCCATCAGTACACTACATCTTTTATTCGAAATTTAATGAAAATAAGCCTATTCAGCAATATTTGTCATGTTTTAATTTATATGATAATTAAAAGAAAATTAATTGCTACATTTAAGGAGCTATCTGCCTTCCTTGTAAGGAACCTAGTGTGATAATAATAATGACAATTAATAGATGTTCAGGCCTTAGGTTACTGGACTTTATAATCACAAAACAGGCTATTGTATCTATGGTTTAAATGATTTCAGTTGTTGAATATAAGTTGAAAGAACATAGGTTTTTTAAAGAACTGTTTGTTGGTACTTTTATTGTGAAGGTTCGCCTGCCAATATGCCATACTGTTGTTTTTCATACAAAAACCTGTGTGAAATGTTCTAGCAGTTATTTAATTTAATCCATTTAATAGGATTTAAGTTATTCTTGTTAAATTAAATGTGAATAGAAACTTTTAAAGTTGTTAATGTTGCATTCAATTGTCCAAAGGAAAGTGTCAATTGATTTTGAAAATTATTCCGTTAATTAATTATTCCACCTAAATCTATTGTTAATCAAGGGTCATGAATGCAGGTAACATTCAGAATAAAACAACAAGGTGCACATTTTAGATTTTCTATATTTATATAACTCGTTAAGTGTGAAATTTTCCACCAAAAACCCACACCGAGCTAACATTACAACAGTATCTCCTTCATAGTACCTATTACACCGAGTGTTACCTACGTTGACATGCCACAGTGGGAACACCTTAGCACTGAATCACTCACACACAAGAACCATACTACTGCAGTATTACATAACAGATTTCAATCACATTTTGGACAATTCACGGCAACAATGTGAAACATTACATAATAGCAAATTCAAAATTTCTACTAGAACAACTCACTCCCTTTAAACACCAATGTCGCCTACTGCAAGACCTAAATATAGATGTATTATAACAGTGACATGTCATTTACAAACCTTGGCCTCAAAAGACATAGAAAAATAAGGTTATTACATAACTGTCACTGGCTGGATGTATTCTAAATAGAATAAAGAAGAATTCGAATCGTAATATAGTTCGAATTTAGAATGTCTATTATGAATAAAAATTAAGAATTTCACTAGCATGACAGGCTGTAAAGATATTATGTAACATCGAAAATTTTACTCTTAATGAAACAATATATGTTGGAATCAATGTATAACACTTTATTTAACTAATAATAAGTTACTAGATGTTCGTTTCGCGTTCTAATAATACATGATTTCAGGGGAGTGGCTATTTTTCGGTGATTTCGAATCACGCACATGATTATGGTAACAATTCTTACATTAGGCTTACAGGAGCTTCTTGATCTCATCGTATAGGACAAGCACGAAGGCGCCACCGGTGCCTCTGAGCACATTGGAGAAGGCACCCTTGAAGAAGGCGGAGGCTCCCTCGGACTTGGCGATGGTCGCCCAGCAGTGCAGGGTATTCTTGTATAGGATATCGCTCTTGGCGCGTCCGGACTGCATCATCATGCGCCTACGGACCGTGTCGAAGGGATAGGAGATGATTCCAGCAACGGTGGTGACAGTTTGGGCGATGGCCCAGCTGATGACGATGGGTGTGTTCCTGGGGTCGGGCAACATGCCGCGGGCGGTGTCGTAGAAGCCGAAGTAGGCCGCACGGTAAATGATGATACCCTGCACGGACACTCCGAAGCCCCTGTATAAGCCTGTCAGGCCATCGGACTTGAAGATCTTGCTGATGCAGTTTCCGAGACCGGTGAACTCGCGCTGGCCATCTCCCTTGCCGACATCGGCGGCGAGTCGGGTACGCGCGAAGTCGAGGGGGTACACAAAGCAGAGGGAGGTGGCACCGGCCGCGCCACCGGACGCTAAGTTGCCGGCGAAGTAGCGCCAGAACTGAGTGTTCTTGTCCACGCCGCCCAAGAACACCTGCTTG
>DWDV01003431.1:0-10575 GCA_018245615.1 Mimoniades ocyalus | reverse complement strand
AATTACATATTCCAATGTGAAAAATGTTGAACCTTGAAATTCTTGGAAGCCTTGACGGGGCGGAAAAATTTAACAAAAATAATAAATCAGGTACATCCAAAGAGCCATTACAAAGTTTTGCGAGAATTTAGATTTTCTAGTAGTAGCTCGGAGTCTGGATACGTGCCCGGTGTATGGCAATGGGCTCACCACCTGTTCCATGATGGGACATAAACGTAGCTGGTGAAACGTGGGAGTGTACTACACTTCTCTGTTTACCTCCTCGGGGATTACAGGTGTGATGTTACTTTTTCAAGTATAGTCATTTGCGATCGAAAATATTGGTATCCATAACCGATGTGAGTTAAGCAAGGTGTTGTTTGATAACTTTCACATAATCCTTAATATCACGCCTCGAGATTTTCGTAAGTAGCTCGGTGGCGATTGCCTTCCTGTTTACGGTTAAATTTAACCTGCAGTTAATAGCAATTGAGTTAATATAATGGTGTAACACAAGTATCTTAATATTTATTCTTAAGTACTAACCTTTATTTTGCTTAATAACATTTGTAATCTTACTTAAAAATGATTAATTTTACGGGATTTCATTTTGACTGGGCTATATACCTTAATTAGACAATTCTGTTCTGTTTAAGAATTCAGACTTGAAATTTTTCTAATCAGCCGATCTGTGAAGCAGTGTTGAGTTCAATTCTGGGTCTGCTATGCGTTTCTTTACATAATGAATTGCGATAAATAAATGCGTAACATCACACCTGTAATCCCCGGAGAGGTAGGCAGACGAATGTAGAACAAATAAATAATTCCGTTTTTATCTTATTTGACACATTTTCATACAAGGCCATCCGATCCCAAAATAAGTATCAAGAAAGCTTGTATTATGGTAACCAGATGGCCGCTAACATAGATACAGAACAAGTACTTATGCTCACCACACAAATACTTATTTATTCTCTGTGGGAATCGATTCCACGATCCCAGGCTCAACAGTCAATTTCACTAATGACTAGACCGACTGGCCAGTCTGACTCAGTAACCGTAGACGGCTAATCGGAGTTCATTATAATTGTTCGTGACTTATAGTAGACAGCTTTTTGTTACAATCGCAATTGTCACATGAAATGATTAATCAAATTCCACGAAGCTCAATCATCAGCTGATCGCATGTTAAATATGAATTGATCTTACACCGAGGTTCAAATCCGACATCCGATAAAATTCGTATACCACAATGTTAACGACAGTATCATTGATAATGACATATCAATCATTATCATTAATAGTCTCGTTTCATAATTATATGATTTGTATACAACTAAGTATGATTTGAAAATAATTCACTCGCCTCAGAACGAACGACCTTAGAAGTAAATAGTGTTTACTATACACCAAGTGAAACTTTGTAGCACAAAAATATTAGCCAACACTTGCTATTGTTTAAATGTATTACGACACACAATTACTTATAAAATCTAATGCCAGTTTCAACCATAAGCATGTTCGTTGTAGTTTACAACTTTTATGTATACTTTAGTTTAATTTTCCTTTCCCCTTATTACGCCATCGTTTTAATTTAAAACAATTCAATATACAGCATATTTATGATAGTAAACGTTCATCCTTACAGATTAGTAAGTTAAGGTTCAATTAAGAAATTGAGATAAATTTAAATTAGTTAATAATATTTTCAAGTTTGTAGTTACTAATCCAGTCTTTAGGTGTAAACAAATATCAATTTAATTAAGTCTGGTATTAGCGATTAAAACAGTGGACATTTCATTAAGGCTAAATTATGATACGTCACATCAGGCCTGTAATCCTCGAAGAGACACGCAGAGGAGTGTAGTATACTCCCACGTTTCACCGGATACGTTTCATACGTTGGATAGGTGGTGAGTCTATTGCCATACACCGGGCACGTATCCGTGCCTCTGAGCCACTTCTAGAAAATCCAAGTCATAAAAACCCAGGACCACTCGATCGGCAGCCGCGCTCTCAACCAACACAACCAACGAAGTTTATAAATTACTTCATATAATAATTTCGTATAACTAACTGCAATATTAAAATGTTAAAAAAAAATACGTAAAAAAACATTGCTCTTTCCTATGACGGATTAATTTAACAAAACAAACACAATACGGCGCCGCTTTTGCGAGCAAACATATAAATATGCATTGGATAAATATCACAAAAGGTCGTTTATGAAATGGCTGAGGCGGGAACGCCGGGCTCCAATTAATTTTGTAAGTCCGAACACTTTTATTAAATTATAAAATATACGCGCGGCTGACCGCCCGCTCCCAACTTGTGATATGTCAATTTCATAATTAAAATGCATTTGACCGTGCAATAAGGGCTGCCGAGATTAAGGGCGGCGAAATTAAATGTTTGAGCGGCCGAGTTAACACGGAACTCTGGAAACATGCATGAAACGATCGAGAAATTTCCAGAAATACAATTAAAAGAACCGACATGAATAATTGAAAACTCATCCTGATTAACGCAGCTTTGTCAAAATGTACTTATTCGGTTACTCCGAATTTAAATTGAACGGGGAAAGACTCAACATTTTCTTATAATTATAAATGTAATAAAAATTTGTACTGTACCAAATACTTTCTCGTATATTTTGGATTTGTATATTAATTTATTAATACACTTAATGTATAAAACACGTATTTACGCACGGAGCCAGTTAATCACGCTTTCTGATACTTGAATAAAAAAGATTTCCTACCTTTGTTGTCTAAAGAAAACAAAAGGGAATGCTTACAATTCTATCTAAATCACGGAAATGCCGGATTTCACCTTTTCTCTTATTTTATATTATACATTTATTGAATTATATACACATTTATAATCCGGATATACATTATAGATACATATATTGATAGATCATTTTAACCCATTAAAAATAAGAGAAAAGGTGATTTTTTTTTGTTTATAAAAATCACCTTTTCTCTTATTTTATATTCGTACATTTATTGAAATTTCCCACTAAATCATATATGTAACTAATTATAGTATGAACTGACATTTTTATCAACAATATGACAAGCTTACCTAAACCTGAACGTCCAAATGCATGGTACAATCAAATCACTCACAGAACAAAGAGAAACATGTCGAGATCTAATTGAAAGAGTAATTCGTTATTGAGACTTTATCTGCTAGCCTCCATAATGTTTGGACTGGTATTTCTGATCGTAGATAATTTACAATTAAAGTTGAGAAATAGCACCAGCGATAGCATTCTGATACGAGATATTACACCCTAGTAGTCGTGAGTCGTAAAACGTACTAGTAAAAGCATTGGTATTAAAAGTATTATTGCCTCTTATATTTGCTAACCAATAAAATATGTACTAATTCTCGTGTACAATAACTCTAAGATACTTCCATCGCTGACTGACTGACTGATCAATCAACACAAAGACTTTATATACTAAGCTCCAATGTACATCGAAATCGCGCACATCCGGTACAAAGGAGTCTGGAAAGTTTGCACGTGATCGGAAAATATGCGCAAAATTTATACACATGCATCCTCGCTTAGAAAAACTTGTAAACATTTTATCATTTATACCTTGTGAACCGTCAGGATATTTACAGACAGTGTACAGTTCACGCCATCAGATTCTCACTTACTGTGCTTATAGTACATTGCAAGTGATTTTTGGCGGAGGATGTGCGTGTGAAACTTAATTAACAATTGCGTAAGCCATTACAAGCGGTCAAAGAGTGACGGAACAGCGAAATCTCGTGCCAAATCACCTTCCTCGTCGGCAGACATGAGAAGGAAATGGTTGCTGAGCCTGATCCGGTAGCGCGAAGGTCGTTGGCTGGATAATGCGCGAGTGTAGCCGGATTGTGTCGAGTAACGATTTAGGCGGACCTACCCTCAGGCGTGATTCAGAGGAAAGCCATCACCAACGTTCACGAAATGCGCGTTCATTAAACATTTCAAGGTAATGCAGCCTTTGACCGTTTCCGTCAAGATTTAAACGTGATAAAGCTCGATCGGAACTTACGAATAAGGCAAATATAGTGGCTAAAGGTTACTTGTAAGCTAGAACTAGAATTGAAACATTAAAGATTATTGTAAATCGATTGTGTCTTAACATATTGTACTCATTTGTGGTTATTTATATTATTACAAAAACGCCACTTTACATAATTATTGCGCAATGTAATTTTGTATTGTGTAAAATAATCTTTGTCAATAAATCTTAAAACATTAATCTGAGCTCTCTAATAATACACAAAAAATATCATTGACAAACTATTTCCTGAATAACTCAAGAGAGTTATTCCATTTTTACTAACTTCAACTTTAATAAAAAAAACAACCAAAACTTTATCATTATTGTAATGAAATGTTATTAGATAATAATATGACATAATTTGTGAGTGTTGAAGTAACAATATTTGTGGCGTTCTATATCATGGATTGGATTAACCTTGTACTGTCATTTATATATCACTTTCTAAACCTATCTAAAGTTAATTTTGGCCGATTGGCACGACATATCTCGTATCTTTGTTGAACAAGTTTTAGCTGCGTGTCGATACACAATTATAATTACACAGCATTATAATAATTACACTTAATAGCAAACAAGCATTTTTGTAACGCACCATGTAAAAGGATAAGCAATGAAACATGTGGCAATTCTTACTATTTATTATGTAGTAATAAATATTTACATTTGTATTTATTTACATAGCTATTCACAATAAAACAACATTTGCAACAAAACTACGGAATAAAAAAATACAATAGCGAAATTATAACTCTCGTACCCTTAGTTTTAATCGTTTAATTATAATTCACAATGCAATTTAAACTCAAACAGAAATGGCAAAATAATACAAATCCCAAACGTTCATGGCTAGAACTTAAAACAAATGTGATAATAGGGTAACCTTCATTGATTGAATATTTAAATTTTCGCTATTGTTACAATAATTTACTACAAAATTAAATAACTACCTTATATTATTCTACAATACCACAATTACTAGACAATGGTGGAATATCATACGATAAGACCAAACGGTATATAAACTAAAAAGGCAGGAGGTGTACAGCGGAAACAATTTTGTTGCTGGTTTTAGCAAATTTTGAAATTAAACATAATCTTGTCACGTTTAAATGTGTACCATGGATAATGTCGAAAGTGGCCCAGTACTGAGTGCCTCCATTACCTTAACGATCGTGGAATTAGACAGAAGGGCATATGCGAGTGTAATTCAACCTGTACATATTTACAAAGGCTCTAATTTGTTTACAATAACAAGCACGGGAAGAGATAAAACTACAAGAAACGTATACATGAAAAAGAATTTCATACACAACAAAGAAAATCACAGGTATTAAAAATGTAAAGGAGTTGATAAAGAGGATAGTGTTAATAAAAATGGAATTGAAATTTTAGATTTACGTCATAGCGACATCATTGAAATAAAACGTCACGTAAAAAGGTTAATACGAAACAAAAGTTCCATAACAATATATTGTTCTAAGGGAAGCCGGTGGGTATTGAAAGGTGTTAAGTGTAACAGAATTGGAAGAGAAAATGATCGGTTGACATGATTATACCACTATAAGGAATAGTAGCAAAAGCGTGAAAGGGAATTTCGCTGTCTAACTCCACAGCCGCGTATTTGTGCTAAGTATATGACTAGAGTTTTACCGACCGTAGTTACCTTGAGAGCCGGGAGGCTGGAAGCCATATCCAGAAGCGCCCACTACAACTCCGCTGGTTTGAGACGGGTCACCGGGGGGTGACGGAGGGAACACCACAGGACCTGCCAAGACGGTAATATATAAATATACATAACATCATGCCTGTCATCCCCGAGGAGTTAGAACACTCCCACGTTTCATCAGTTACGTTTACGTCCCTCTATGGAATAGGTGGTGAGTAATATATAAATATAAGCAAGTTATATTATATATTAATTTTACAATGTTAAGACAAAATCTTTGGAATACTAACTAGTAAAGAAACATAGAATCTCAGAATCGTTTAGCTTTAACCTACAATCGTTTATGTAAATTCAGTAACGAATACGCATAAATTATAAAAATTTCAACGTTGTATAAAAAATTGTTTTATACAAATTTATATCAGCCATTTTTTTCTTCATTCAATTACACTATTATTAAAATTTGTTTGCGGGACATTACAGTAAACCGGTAATCATTTACAATTTGCTAAAGAAAAAAAAAACATGAGCTTATTTTAAATGTTGTCATTTTATATAAAATTATGCTTATTTTAAAAATAACTTCGAAATATGAAAGGTATCAAAAATCAATTCGCAATCCCTTCTCGCCCATTGAAGCCCTATGCGTTTACTCTACTTTGTTTATCCTGACTCTTATAATTGAAATAAATAATTAATTCTATATTAATACAAATATAGGTATTAGTTTATACCTATACCTCGACTAATATATTTTTTTTTTATGCTGGTCATTTTTCATAAATCATTCACACCAACAGATGCTATTGAATGTTTATCAATATAAAGTAAGATATATTATAGATGCTTCATTATACTTATTGGATGTCACTTTCTCTGTAAATTTACGAGGTTAACGATACTTCGCAATTGCGTATAAAATTCTAAAAAATGTGTCAAACTTTCTCATTACATAAACCAGCGGCAAGGATGTAATCGGAAGTAACACTGATTTAGTGGATATTTTTACAACTTATTATGAGATTGTTGAAACCGTTAAATGTTACGTCCGATCCGACATCTTTATGTATCGACAGAGACACTTTCCAGCGCATATATGATAATATGACATGTTAGTATTGTAAATAAATCATCTATTCAAATTACCAACATTATTGGGGTTACTTTGTAGTGTAAAACCAAAGACTATCTTGAAAATAAAATTTGCGTGAGACATCTCTAACTGTTTTGTATTGTGGAAACAGGGAAGTTGCACATCACCTAATGAACATCATAAGAATGAACATGAATTATAAGTTACTCACAAAAAAAATGCAATCTCTGAGGAACAAAGTACCTCCCCGTGTATTTTCATGGTGCTCCTGGCCAACACAAGCACTGCGACTTTAGGCCAGAAAAAAGAGCGGCGGTGTCGGCAATAAAGGTTTCCACACCCTTCAAATATCAGACATACAAATATTGCCATAAAAATTCTTGGCACACAATCTATTTTTTGATTATTAATTTTTGTTTTTGATTATTAAAATCGTAATAGCCAAATATTGCTTATACTCGTAATATACACTTCGCAAATTTACAACGTTATTAACTTTAATGCCGTATACGGGTCTAGTGTTTTCACTCGAACACACACCATGTATCGGAGACAAAGAATTTACTCCTAGACTATCAAGAAATATGTGACATTTTGTTGCAAAGCAATGCCGCTAGATTTGCATGTCTCTACAAGGCGCCTGAGAAGGTCGGTTAACAACTGGTCTTCATGTTTATAAAGTATAGCTGAATCTATGTATACGCACAAACTTGTTTTACCATGTGGTCACGTGCTGTTTCTTTGTTTGTGGACAGTTCGCATTGCATCACGCGACTAAAGGGCCTGTGGTTTTTATTCAAATATATCGTGGAATGTGTTACAAGGTGCAAAGAGATGTTGCCATTATTAGCGCTGACCACGTCCCGACTCCTTTCGAAAGATAGAGTAGATTGACAGTCCCGATTGATAAACACATTCCGTACGTGAGTGAGTAAGCGACTCTTGTAACGAATGACAACTACTGGTAATACGATATAATACTAGATGCGCATCACCCCAACAGAAGATATTACACACCACAAAGATTGATTTATTGATAATGATGATGAAAATTTTGATGAAAATCAACATTTTTTGGCAAATATCAAACAACTATGAGATCCGTTCAAGATAATGCCGCTGCACTTATTACTACTGTTACGTTTAAGAATCAGAAGTCTTCTGAAATCGACGAACATATATGAATAGAGTATTGAATGTACACACACTTTAATATTAGAGATATTTGGCTGGCTTGATAACATATTAAAGCTATTTCTGAACTAAAGTTATTTGATTAAAACAATTCGTATTTCAGTCTGAAGGGTGTGCGTGCTGGTCCAATTATATAATGGACGCAAGTATCTCAATACTCAGGAGCAAGCGCGTCAGTTATTAAGTATTTATCAAGTAGAGTAATCTGAGTATTACTGCACGAAATGCACTCATACTAAGGTGTACTTAGTAATGTAATTAATAGTTCTTTTCCGGTAGTCTCATAGCTAATTTATATTAAATAATAACCCCATTTATTTTAATTCAAATAACACCAACAGCTGACTGCCTCGTTGGTCACGTGGTTGTAAGCGCGGATATCGATCAAGGGATCCCCGGTTCGAATCCCGGATCGACTGCTGTTGGATTTTTCTAAATTGAAATTATTAATAGCGGCTCGGAGTCTTGATTTGTGTTCGGTGCATAGCAGTAAGTTTACCATCTGTTCCATAGTGGGACGTAAATGTAACTGGTGAAAAGTGGGAGTATACTCCTCCGCCTACATTTTCGGGCATTACAGGCGTGATGTTACGTTGATATTGCTAATAATTGCACGCGTACTGTGCTTTTCGGTATCGGTTTCAGATATCCGTGGACACCAGCTCTCTAGTTTCATTATAAACCACTACTTTCGAGACCTTGTTAAATACGCCAATGCGATTGCCTCGCTGGTTCATAAAAGTGACCTATTACGTATCACAAATTTCCTCCGACGGCCTTCAGTTATTGTAATTACAATTGAGCGTTAAACAGCTCAGTCGCAACCGAATATCGCTCTAATACCAAATAAGATGTTACATGCGATGTAATTAAACGATAAGTGAACTAATTGAAGTACAAATTGCATTGACATTCAAGGATATTGAAATTGTTACGATATGACGCGATAGTGTACACGTACACATTTATGGGCTCGATATTTATTGATTGAAATTGTGCAATGGAAATTGTTACAAATGTTACAAATACAACCTGCTAAAATTAATCAGAACTTGATTGTGAAGCGTAATTATAATTACATCGTCAGTCCAGGTTTCTTACGTGGTAGGCAGGGAACACCAGGTGGCAAATACCCATAGTCTTACAGACTTGTCGAGCTTAATTAGATTAATGGCCACTTTTTATTTTTTTCATTCATTGTTATAAGATGGAATTCAGAAGTTTCGAGAATCCCTTGCCACTTTTGCTTTTAACGTGCACTGTTATGAAACGTTAATGAATGTTATAAAACAATTTTAAGGGAAACAGAATATTCTAGTAAACCGTATTATATTATATTAGTCAAGGCAAATCAAAATTAGTCAAGAAACAATAAATTTCTAACAGCAAACCAACTATTTTATGGTAATGTATTATTATTTACAGCACTTTGTATAAGTATGTCATCCGTACATTCAACCAGGATAAATAGAACAATGTTGCCAATGGGTTATTAGGTCGCAATGACTAACGCTCATTGATAATCAAACAATATATTCATAAGTAAAATGTCGCCTATATAAAATTATCGCATTGAACTGGACAAAATATCCGCATTTTGAAATACACAATAACGCTTCCACCAACTGTCATATGACACGAGAAGTAAAAGGATTTTGTATACAATGGTACAGCGTGAGACGGCGTTTCCTAAAGTATTTTAATATAATAGACAGGTTTTAAAACATTTTTTCTTATGCTTTTAGAAATTGTATGCGAAAAAAAACGCCTCTCCAATTCGTTACAACACTGTCAAGAATTAGCTCCTGAGTCGACATTAAACTAAAGTACCGTAATTTTATGTATTCGCTTTTAAAGTACAATGTACGTTTTAAAATACATTTTCAACTTTGTTTTCTTAAATTCCGATTGTTGTCCAACGCCTCCCTCGCTTTTTCAAAGTGAAGTGCTTAGACACCAGAATGCTATTCCTATATTGGCACGTTGAAACAAGGTAGTTCGGAAATAATTTATATTAATACAAGTAACTACAAATATCCCAACCAAACATTGGCATACAATTATATTAAATCATTGGCAACTGACTGGCTAATAGAATTAACATAAGGTTGACATGTTGTTAAAGCGAGTACGTTGCTAAAGTCCGACGCGACATTGAAATATCACGAAACAGTCTGCAACCATCCAACATCTGATGTACCCGATTATCCAACATCCATTTAATACGCAATTAAAACCACCACGCTCGTTATTCATCGATTGTATCTATTGTTTCTGTTACGACATTTATTATTATTATTATTACATGCTAGTTAGTAATAGAATAAAAAGACTGGTTGCTGCGTTTGTCATAAACGTCACAATGTTGCGAGAGTGACTAAGTTATGTCCAAGCGAAATAATGAATATTACACTACATTATTAGATGCATTTTTTCACGATTCAACTAAAGAATAATAAATGTACTGTAAAAATGTAACATAACGCTTGTAATCCTCGAAGAGGTACGCAGAGGAGTGTAATGTACTCCCACGTTTCACCAGTTAAGTCTACGTCCCACTATGGAATATATAG
>DWDV01003430.1:0-10576 GCA_018245615.1 Mimoniades ocyalus | reverse complement strand
AGTAGTGGTTCGAAGTCTGGATATGTGCCCGATGCATGGCAATAGGCTCACCACCTATTCCATAGTGGGACGTAAACTTAACCGGCGAAACGTGGGAGTGTTCTGCATTCCTCTGCCTACCTCTTCGGGGATTACAGGCGTGAAGTTACGTCGTCATATATGTATAAAGTTTTTATTCATTCATTCATATATTCATTCAATCATTCATTCGTTCGTTCGTCGTTCATTCAGATATTTCACACTCGGTCCTCGCTGTCTATAGGAACAGATTGGCTTAAAGGACTTGTATCCAGGCCATTAACATTAAAAAAAAAATAGGAACAGAATCAACGAGACGATACAGTAAGCAAATGTAATTTTTTATAACATTTGTCAAAGCCTCGATGTATGATTCCGTTCACACGTACAATCTGTTCGTGCATTAAGCAAATAACAACATTGCACCGCGCGAGCTGCAAGTGTACTAATAAAAGCGCAATAAAACGCAGGGTGCAGGGTTGTCAGCGCCAATTACCAGCTAATGTACGGCCATCGGATATTAGATGTTGGAATTTTAATCACCGGCCAACCCTAGCTGCGTTGATATTATGCGCAGTTGTAGGGCTGTGCTGAAAAATTTGAAAAGTAAAAAGATTTGAAAATGGAGTAATGTTATTGGAATGAAATTCGATTGTATTTAGGTGTACGAGTTTATTGATCGTTATTTTTTAAAACAAAAAAACTATCAAAACCATTGGACAACGAGGTACAAGAATTTTATTTGTATTTTCGAATAAATTTTAAAGAAAAAAAATGAAAAAAAAATACACAAGTTTGTTTTTTCTGGCCACCCCGAAGAAACAAACGCGAAGCAAGCCGACTTAATACCTACATTATAACGTTTGACACTCACAAAACATTTAACAATAAAAAAAATGAAATTTATTAGCCCGAGAGATATTAGTATGAAAATATTGAATAATTGTATTTAAGTTCCAAAAGTCGTAGTTAATAAATCAATGAAAACGCTGCCAACATAATATACATAAATAGTTAGTTATTAAAATAATACTTACTGCTTTTATATTTAAAGAGATACTAAGAATTCTAAATTTGAAATTTCAAATGTATAGATATTGAATCTATATGAACGACAAAATTTAAATTTAGAATGAAACTCTATGAACGAAATATTCGTGTAAAAAAAGAAAAAAAAATGTTTTCTTTCTGTTAATGGCCAGCCCTGTGTGCCCAGGGCCCTGGGAGCATCAAAAAGCGCATCATACGATTGCGGGGCAGTGCCCCTGTCCAATTTCGCACACTTCGCCCCTACCCATCCCCTCGCCGTCACGGATTCATTATATCCACTTGATATTACAACAAGGGTAGGGCAACCATCAAAATATATCTTGAATGATATGGGATTTTTTTACTGGCAATATTATAAATTTCCGCTTATATTTGTCTTGTATGTTATTATCTCTTATTTTCCTTCCTGAAATATATATTTTTGGATTAGAATACTAAAAACTTTAATACGTATTATATTTACACAGTTCTCGAGCATCCGTTTCTTCACATTTTATGCGCTTTTCAAACGAAATGTCACCGCTATAACGGTGAAGGAAAACATCACGAGGAAACCTGCACAACTTAGAATTCTCCAGAATGTTCTCTAAAATGTTAAAAGGCGTGTAAACTACAATCGTATCTGGTTGGCATCTTCAGTAATTGACGCGCGAATTTGTTATGCGGATACAACAATTTAAAAAGAGAAACGTGTACCAAATTCATTCTCTTTCTCTCTCTATCGACGAGATCTTTTCGCTTGTCTTTCACTTTACGTATATAATACCTCTACGATGTTATAGCTCCGTCTCCGCCGACCTTCATTCTATGGCCACCCTAATGGCCGTCATTTAATTTTGTTTTCCACTTACTGCTGGATGACATGGCGGCAATATTGTCCGGAGACGAATATTAAACGAACAGCCGGTGAATTACAAAAGTTTATTAATTGTTCTTTTTTGTTTGTTTGCTTCTTCGAACTTCACCTCAAACTTTTAGCGTTAATTGATTGATATTACCGCGAATAAATTCATGTGTTTGTATGATGAAAAGATTAATTTAAGTCAGTAAACGATATTGTTATTGGTGGTTCAAGTTTAGAAATATAAATGGCGATAGGCGATAGGCGAAAGTCTCCGAGAGAAAAAGAGAGAACGAGAGAGAAAGAGAAAGAAGGAAAACTTATTCATAGTGAGTATCTAAACATTACAAGGTAATAAAATGTATGTAATGCATACATTACTCACTACAAAACAGACCCCGCTCAGGATTTATGCTGTCTGTTAAGGAAGTCACGGCAACGACAAGCAACAGCTGTATTAAACATGCCTAAATCATAACTAAACAATAAGTTTATTCAAAATCAAATTCAAATAGCATTTATTCAAAATTGGTTAATTACAACACTTTTTGTACGTCAAAATTAACGAAACTACCACCGCTTCGGAAAATGCCTCGCTATGGAGAAGAAGCGGCGAAAGAAACTCCATAGGTGTGCTTATGCATCTTTTTTTTTTAAAAAAAAGCACTTATGTTCAGATATTGATTATAATTTTAAGCCTTAGAACTATACCAACTCAGATTTTCAAATATGAATTACCTAATAGTACCCACCCGGGAATCAAAACCAAGATCTGCCACTAAGCAGTCGCGCTTGGACTCACTCCGCCAACGATTCAGTCTATTTATATAAACGACTATTATACTTAGGAAAATGGAAAGGATGATTCCGTGTTTATTATTAATAATATTCTTTATTTGAAGACTTGGCGAACGTGGTTATTGCGACGTACCGTACCTGGAACATTACAATTCTGAGTTTATTTAATATAAAATTTACGTGGAATTGGAAAGCTCGTGGTTATAATAGAATCAGCATAACCGTGACAGGCAATTCCGTTTGACATGTTTCCGGGGGCGGACGTGCCCGGGAGAAGTGCGTATCAGTTGGAACATTATTACCCCCAATTCAACTTATACCAGGAGATATCGATGTAACAGGATTATTTTTATCGAATTGTGAATTGAAGTGTTTTAAATAGTCGTGACCAAGTAGACCAGATACTGGCTGATGGGAGAGTCAGAAGTTTTCGAAGCTGAAGTGTCCGTAACTTCTTTGTCTTTTGGACATCGAAAATCGACTTCGAATGGAGTAGGACAGTTAATGTCAGTTCTTATTAGTTCTAATAAGAATAGATACCGAATTTGAAAGATTAGGAATGACAGTATACATTAGCACAGTTAATATTTCTTAGTATCAATACAGTTAGTTTTTGGTAATACTGAGGAGTTTGACGCGTTGCTCCTTCTCAGGACTAGCATGGTCGCCTCTACGTACCTACATGTGGACTAGTAACTACATACACAGGTCGGAACACAAATTGAATTAATAATAGCGTACCAGTGATGCTCCCTCGGGCGAATCGTGAACGTGTTATACCGCCTATTATATACTTATGTAAATCTACAATGATACTTCAGTGAAGATACATATATACATATCTTCACGCCAGGTCCTTTGCGGGGTAGGCAGAGAGGATAGAGTGCCAAATATCTCTATTTTTGCACACCTGTCGTACTTCGTCTCTTCATACATGCACGTTGGTTTCAGAGACTTCTAACGTCCCCATCACATAAAACCGTCTTTATTTGGTCAATATAGGTGAGTCTTGGTCTCCCTCGGCACTTGCGTCCATCAACATTCGCATTGTATATCTGTTCCTTCATTCTTTCATCAGTCATTCTCTCAACATGTCCGAATCATCGGATTATGCCCTTTCTCATTTTTACACGATACAGTAAATATACGAACAATAAGTAGATAGCAATATACTAAGCGCGATCTAAATTAATGAATAACTTTAAATATAACCAAGAAATAAATAAAGCTAAATTAAATGAAGGTGTAAATACGCAAAGGAGAATTGAATTTAAATGTGATATAACAAATATTTAGCTTCAGCATATTCACAGTAAGTAGACAGGGATTCGATTTGACAAGCGAGTGATATGGGTCTACCAAATACGGACAACTGATTTGTACGAGATAAAATTATCGATTGATTCCGGTACAGAAGGATGGGGAGCATATTGACTCACATTTTGGTTTGATTTTAGATCTATAGATACGTCCTGAAACGATTGATGATTTTGCGAAGACGATGTCACTGTACCGATCGTGATACCTCTGCTTACGATCTGAACTCTAATTTGGATTGCTTCGCGCACATGGATTACAAAATAAATGTTATGGAACTTCCGTGAGATACATATGTCCATCCTTTCGTTTGATTTTATTTCTACTTGTCTGAACGATCGTATCGGCGCGGTGTGCATGTCTGAAGAGAGAGAGAGAGAGAGAGATGAGCAAAGAAGAAACACGTCCGATCCGTAAGTATAAAGAAAAATGGTATTCAGTGGTCTCTCTCTATCCCTTAAGGGACTTCAGGTGACGACCTGATAATAATGCAACATCATGCCTGTAATTCCCGAAAGGGTAGGCAGAGGAGTGCCGTAAACTCCCATGATTGATCCGTTACTTTTATATCTCATAATGGAATAGGCGGTGAGTCTATTCATACATAGAGTACATATCCAGATTCCGAACCATTACTAGAAATTCATAGTTAGAAAAATCAGGTGGTGTCCGAGCCGAGATTTGAATCCAGGGCGCTTGATCGGCAGTCGCGCCTGAAACCAACACGACCAACAAAAACGAGGCACTCAAGTAACAAGATATGTTCTTAACTCCAACGAACAGTATCAACATTGAGATCATGATAGACGTTTCTATCGGCCATAATAAGCTTCATCTTAAACAAAGGATTTCCAAAATCGGTTAGTTTCTGATCACATAAATGTTCATAAGCCTTCAGACTTCTTAGCTGTTATGTCTTTCTCGCTCTCCTTTCTGGCATTGAGCTTACGATAGATAAGAACGAATGTTTAATTGCAAATCTTAAGCGTCCATGTATGCTTTTGTACAATATTAATCTTATATATCTAATATAGTTTCAGTAGATTTCACTGTTAAATATTTCGTGAGAGTTTATACACATGATTATGCATATACCGGGTAAACTCAATTTAGTAGATTTCTTACAATTTATAATATTTTAGTTACAGAAAAAATTAACATTCCAAAAAATACACAGTAAAAAGTTAAGAACTATGTCTTAATTTCTACTTCAGTCACATGTATTTCATAGGAGTAACTTGGAATATTGCTAGTCACAATATGTTCGCCGTGACTTCGATGTGATCTTCCCGTTTCCGGGATCAACGATCCAAATCTGGCATGTGGCTCTGATTTTATAAAGCGTGGTAGAAAGTGGAAGTGTGCTGGAGCCATAAGCTATTAGATGTTATAAACAGTGGATTGGAGGGAACGAACAGAGCTTTAATGACATTTCAAACAAATGAAGTACCGAGTATTAATAGCGGTAGTGTACTGTATTTTGTTAAAGATAACTATTAAGATAATGACAGAGTTATATGTATTTTGAAGTAAAGTTTTTTCTCGCTTAAGAGGCAAGAGGGACTGACGGTGACGCAAGTGGATTTCGGAGACTTGTGTATCCTCCATCAGCCAGTATCTGCCCAGTCAAGACAGGCAGTCTCAATGAGTTGGTGTAAGAGATGTTTTATACGGTTTCCGCAAATCTAACGTCTATTTATGTTCAATATATTAAGATGTTAAACTAGGAATAAGGTTTATCTCTATGATTTTTATCAATAACATTACTAACAAAAGAGTTTTCGACTGAGACGCTT
Source organism: Mimoniades ocyalus (assembly GCA_018245615.1). NCBI lineage: Eukaryota > Metazoa > Arthropoda > Insecta > Lepidoptera > Hesperiidae > Mimoniades > Mimoniades ocyalus. Next base: position 4,756 of record DWDV01003430.1, on the reverse strand, counting down.
CGTTTTATCAGTACTTAAATAAATTATAGAAAGCCTTGAAAACCTCTCACTAGCTTTGAAGTTAAACAAGATTGTATAAATTGTATTATAATAATACAGGCTTATTGGCTTGACCCAGATACTGTTTTATAAATTGTTAATTGAAACATTGAAGCGGCAATCTAATTTTGATTTCGTTTGGCTGTAATTAAATAATTTTAATGGAAACTGTAAACTAGTTAAAATTGTAATTGTATACTCTCTATGTATTTATTATTATGCTAATATTTGAAAAAAAAACTGAATTGTTGTTTGTGAGACAAATTATGTAGTAGGTAAACGATCAGACAAATAAACAGAATCGGTCAGTACAAAACATTATTTGTAGACATTATAAAGCACAGCGTTTCGAGATTGCGAGTACTAATCAAAAAAATATACACGAACATTTAAAAACAAGCTACTCAAAATGTAGCTACCGTAGCTCACAACGTACATTTTGTACGAGAAGTCGATTTGTCAAAAGAAAAGTAATTCAAAGAAAAGCCATAAAGACTAAACAAATCGACGTGGTCGGTAACGGTAACGAGTTACTAGTGTAGGGCGGAGTGACAAATATCGGGTCAGGCGCTGACAGGCTCCCGGCGTGGAGGGAGGGGGCGGAGTACCGCTGTTGGAGTCAGGCGGGTGTTATACATGTTCTTTTGTTCTCAGGCACATTATAACGTGTATGTAAATGTTGTACACATGTCTACAATAATGTTATGTAAATAAAACATGATCTGAATCGCTTAATACGAGTAATAGTAACTAATAATAAAGTAATAACATCTTGAGACAGCTCCACACGCGGCCATTTGAAACCAAAGTAAGCAGAGGCTGTGTTATGGTGATCGTAGGGTTGATAAATTATCCTGTGTCCAGTAGTCGACTACAATGGGCTACGTACAGCAGTGGACCACAAAAGAACCCCGGACGCTAAATATAAATATCCTTACCTTTATGTAGTCATTGTACCTACACTCTTCATGTATTCACGCAAATTTCAAATACTGACTATTCTAACAGCAATATATGATTATGCCAAATATTCATTAAGACAAAATGTCAGTACAAAAAAATTTGAAGAGGAATGAATTATTTTCCTGAAAGAAAAGAGACAGGAAATGAATTCCCGTGTTAGTAACGAGTGATTAGAGGAGATGGGAATAACAGATGCGAGGTCAGATGGGGATAGGCGGTGAGGAAACAAGATGTGTGGGAAACATGAGGAAACAGTTGCTAAAGTCATTTGAGATGTACATTCCTTCGTTTTAAGTGGATTTCTCGGATTGCTGTGTGTTTGTTACTGTAAGCTTAGAACTACGAGTTGTAATGATGATTAACGTTGACAAAATTCGTTTGAGGTGCACGTGGATTTAAGAGTGTATATGCCATTTAATGTGAGATAGTTATAAATACCACTTGATCAAACATAACTATACAAAGTAATAAGATAACACGCAGAGATATATGAAAATAGTAGGAATAGCATAATGTCACAAAATTAAACGAAAAATTGAATTTGTATACGCATCATTTGAAATAGTTTCGTGATATAATTAATATGCTAAATATGTAATGAAGTGAATTATTTAAAAGTAAATTAAACTACGATCAATTAAGTTTAAAAAACTAAGGGCATTTTTAAATGTGGAACTTAAACGTAACTGGTGAAACGTGGGAGTTTTCTACATTCCTCTGCCTACCTCTTCGGGGATTACAAGCGTGATGTTACAAAAAAAGGGCATTTTTTTTTAAATAAAAGCAAAATATTCTTTATGTGCGTATTTTATGTATCCATTTTATAAATAACTAATATAATATATTTGAATACCTATCTGATGACAACATGTAGTAAAGAGATTTTGACTTTCCCATTTTTTCTAAAAATATTTTTACTTATCTACAAATCCACTAGATTTAATTGAAAGAAGCAAAGTTTAATGTCTACAAACTAAAAAAATGTTACGGTCTAGTAACAAATGCTAGGGTCAAATAGTTGACAGCGGGCAAATGGCGGTGAAGAAAAATGGCGGATGTAAGGAAAGCCGCGTACTAAAACCTAACGGTGCATGGTAAAAAAGGAATTGAATTTGATTATAATGATTATTAACTTTTTATAATTGTGGATAATCTCAACATTATATCAACAAACATTATGGATATATTTCTTACTTAAGGTTCGTACAAAATTTCTTTCTCTCTCTTCTTATGTGTTGGCTAGAGATAACACAAAAATGACAGATTACAATTATTAATTAGTTAGATGTCTTCGCAGTGTAAAGTGTAGAGATATAATAATTTCATGAAGTGTATTTTGGTAAAATACACATAAGAAACGTTTCAATTGAATCCCCAATATAACGGTATTAAGGTTGACATCACGTTAGGTTACCAATAAGAAGTTGAGTTTAGAATTCTCATCGTGTCCATATGTCACATTATATAATGATGAAGTACATATAAGAGAAATAAGTTGTAACCTATTTTGCTCCAACTACCATTTAGTCAAATTGTTTGGCGCAGGGAGCCAGTTTATTTCTGTCAGTAAAAACCTTTATTGCGTTAGTGTCTCAAGGTCATTCTAAGCACACAATACTAGCTATAATTGCTTAGTCTATATGTCGCAACATGTCTAAGCATCAAGTTGACATATATAATTCTGTCACATTGATCCCATACCTTATTTAAAGCTACAAAGAAAATTTAACATGGCAATTTCTACATCCCCTAGTAAAGAACTACTTCTAGTAAAGAATAAAAGCGTAATAGAATGTCGTTGAAAAAGTGGAAATAAAATATTTGTTCCATTTAATGAGAAAGCTGCTGTGTTAACGCTAATTGGCGTTCAAAAGGCTACCAGCTACTATAAGTATAGATAGTCAATTAACTGCGATTGTAACGAAACAATTGATGAAGCGGAACAAATTTTGAAATTCTTTGGAGTACCTATTGATTTACGGTACGGTATATAAAAGAGTGATTCTGTTTGCATAATTCGATTTTGGTAGTATTGACTTGAGAAGTATCTGAATATCATCACGTCTTGTACCATTTATTTTCCTTGTTCGAAATTAATTCCGAAGGGATGATTGAAGGGATTTCATCATCAGCTCAAATATTCTTTCAGTGTTGTCAAGGCGTTCCTACGAAATCAAAAGGATTAATGCGGCCTGCTTAAATACGGTTTGATTTCATTTGAAAAATAACACACTATACATTCGATAGAAAATTCAATGAGGCTAATATATATGGCTGAAAGTCGAATTCGATGACGCACCACTATTGAAGGACAAGATGTTCCGCGGAGGGGGTTACGACCCTCAAAAATGAGGAATACGACGCGAGGAGGTGCATGTTTCTCATATTATTTCCCTTTACCGTAAAAGGGTGTGATTAGTTATTAAAAAAAGAATGTTAATGTTAGAATGTTATTAATAGAGATAAAATTGTGTCAAGATTTATAATCCTAGCTTCCCGCAATGAGCGGTGTATTCTAAACTATATAGTATATAATTGCTACCAATTAACAGTTTTTAAACCATCTTAAAAGCTTGTGGATATAATCCAAACCTAATTTACTCTAATCTACTCGATCTCTAACCTAATCTACTCGATCCTGATTTCTCGAATTCTGAATTCAGTTGCTTACCGCTGTTTTATTCAAGTCCTCGAACGATATTCCCTTCATCTTCCATCATCATTACCTAAATATATTAACATGACCCGATTAAAGTCAGAAACATAATTCTGTGCGCAGAATACTTCAAATTTTCAATTATGTATAATTGTTTTGTAATCATAATGATGTAAACTGTTTAATTATTCATCTATCAAATTATAATTTGATACATCATAATCATTCCTTTAATTAACTCCTTACAGAAAGTTCTAGAACATATCGTTCTAAAAGCGATAAAACAAACTATTCTTCTTACCCTTCTTTCTTTTTCTTTCGTATTACTTTATTTTTTCTTATATTATGTACAATAAAGTTTTTGTGCTGTATTGTATTTCGTCATCTTGTACTTGTATCCACAGAGCTTAATTAATAGGCACCATTTTAAGCAAGATAATATAGAGAACAAAAACAATTCCCACTTCCAAATGGTGAATGTTAATTATTAATTATATTCCAACGTCTCCCAAAAATAAATTTTTCGTTAAAACACAGAGAGCATTATTATAAACGTTTCTCGGGCCTACGAGTATTTTCGAAAGTGAGGACGTTGTTATTAAGACTTGAGTTTATTTAATTAATTTTTACACGTCCAATAATTTGACGTCTCGCTGAGGAAAAAAATTGAATTTCCACAAAATTAATTATAAATCCTTCTTAATTAGTAATGAGCACATCCAAAATAAAACTGCTCGTTTTACCGAAGTGTACTTGTAGTGAGCATTTTTCAAATTCCGGGTCAGACACTATTGGATTTTTTAACTTAGATTTTCATCATTATCATCATCATCGTCATCATCTGTTTTACTCTCCCTTTTATTGTTCTATTGTTGGACGTAGGCCTCCTCTAGAAGAAAAAAATCAGTGATAGCCTAGAGAAAAAAAACAGTGATATCCTAGTGGTTTGCAATTCGACCTCTGACTCTAGGAGCCCGAGTTCAAATCCTAGCGCGCGCCTCTTTACAAAATGTGCGTTTTAAGTTTAAATATCACTTGCTATAACTTCAAATACCTTAGATTTCTCAAAAAAAAATGTTCTCTATGGCGTATAATGGC
>DWDV01003429.1:0-10576 GCA_018245615.1 Mimoniades ocyalus | reverse complement strand
ACCTATTCCATAGTGGGACGTAAACGTAATTAACGTAACTGGTGAGACGTGGCAGGGTATGAGTGTACTACACTCCTCTGCAGAGTCTGCAGAGGTAACAGGTGACAGGTGTGATGTTACGTCTTACGTTAAAAAAATATTTTAAACTACGTACAACGTTGCATGTTGGCGAAAAGGACTAAGCTTAAGGCTGAGAAAGTTGAAAAACATAAATGTCACTCACTCTTGCACCGGCACCGAATGTGACAGACTTCATCTTTATTTCAATAAGAAGCATTTTTGTTTTCAGCGTACAAGTGGTATCAAAATATAAGCAATATATATAGCGTTTTATTTCTTGGCTTCAAACAAAACTAGAAAAATGCCCTTGCTAGACGGCAAAGAAATTGAAATTTTCTTCGTAAGTAATATTATTATATAGATATCATTTTATTTTTAACTAATAATTTAGTCTAAACAGTAAAAATTATAGGTTGACGAAACAAATTTTCGACTAGAATTACTTAAGAATGCAACATATGTACATAAGAAAATACATGCACTGTTTACTTTAATTGTAATTATGGCAGTCTTCATTCATCATCACCATTGACCCACTTAGTCCACAACTGGACATAGGCGTCCCTAAAAAGAGATTTTTATCATCATAAAAGAGATCATGATTACTTGATCATGGTCAGTTAAATGAAGTCCAAAGGGTTTACATTATTTAACAGTTTTTTTTTATACACTGCATATTTCAATTAAACATATGTAAAATATGCTATATATTTTATATATCTTGCTTATACATACACATTTATGTATAATATAATACACCCTCATTTAAATATTAAGATTGGAATCCATAATTTATATATCATTCTGTACATTGATTTGTGTGTATAAATGATTATTTATACAATTCCCCGTTTGCTGTGTTTTCAGACTGAAGAAGATTTGCCATATGAAGAAGAAATATTAAGAAATCCGTTTTCTGTCAAACACTGGCTCAGGTATATAGACCATAAGAAAGGTGCACCTACAAACGAAATTAACATGATATATGAGAGAGCTCTAAAAGAACTCCCAGGATCTTTTAAGCTGTGGTATAATTATCTGAAACTAAGAAGAAGTCAGATAAAAGGTCGTTGCATAACTGATCCAGGTTATGATGATGTGAATAACTGTTTTGAACGATCATTGGTATTTATGCACAAGATGCCCAGAATATGGATGGACTATTGTACTTTTTTAACTGATCAATGCAAAATAACAGTCACGAGAAAAGCATTTGATAGTGCATTGAGAGCTCTTCCCATAACCCAACACCATAGGATATGGCCGTTGTACCTTAAATTTTTAAAAAAGCATTATATTCCAGAAACTGCCGTAAGAGTTTTCCGTAGATATCTCAAGTTATGCCCAGAAGACACAGAAGAATATATAGACTATCTCATTTCGATTGAAAAATTAGATGAAGCTGCACTTAAATTAGCACATATTGTAAATAATGAACATTTTCAATCTAAACATGGCAAATCCAACCACCAACTGTGGAATGAACTGTGTGAACTTATATCTAAAAATCCTGATAAAATCCATTCTCTCAATGTTGATGCAATTATAAGAGGTGGCTTAAGAAGGTACACTGATCAATTAGGCCATTTATGGAACTCACTTGCAGATTATTATGTAAGGAGTGGTCTGTTCGAAAGAGCTAGAGATATTTATGAAGAAGCTGTACAAACTGTTACAACAGTTCGTGATTTCACTCAAGTTTTTGATGCATATGCACAATTTGAGGAGCTAAGTTTGAGCAAAAAAATGGAGGAAGTGGCTAAAAAATCAAGTCCATCTGAAGATGACGATATTGATTTGGAATTGAGATTGGCAAGATTCGAATATCTAATGGAAAGAAGATTGCTACTACTCAATTCTGTACTATTAAGACAAAATCCACACAATGTTGCTGAGTGGCATAAAAGGGTTAAACTGTATGAAGGTAAACCTCACGAAATCATTGATACATATACTGAAGCTGTACAAACAGTGGATCCAAAGTTAGCAGTGGGAAAGTTACATACTCTTTGGGTGGGCTTTGCAAAATTTTATGAAAGCAATGACCAAATAGAAGATGCTAGGTTAATTTTTGAAAAAGCAACTCAAGTAAGTTTTGTCAAAGTGGATGATTTAGCATCTGTGTGGTGTGAATGGGCAGAAATGGAAATTAAACATGAGAACTATGAAGAGGCCTTAAAGTTAATGCAGAAAGCTACTGTGCTCCCAAGTAGAAAAGTTGCCTACCATGATGATAATGAAACTGTACAAATGCGGCTGTATAAATCTTTGAAAGTTTGGTCCATGTATGCTGATTTGGAAGAAAGTTTTGGAACTTTTAAGTCTTGCAAAGCAGTTTATGATCATATAATAGATTTGAAAATAGCAACTCCACAAATCATAATCAATTATGGTCTTTTTCTTGAAGAGCACAATTATTTTGAAGAAGCCTTTAGAGCATATGAAAAAGGAATTGCACTCTTTAAATGGCCTAATGTTTATGACATATGGAATACATACCTTACAAAATTTCTAAAACGATATGGTGGGTCGAAACTTGAGCGGGCTAGAGACTTATTTGAGCAATGTCTTGAACATTGTCCACCTGAGTTTGCTAAGTCTATATTTTTGTTATATGCTAAGTTAGAAGAAGAACATGGCTTAGCACGACATGCTATGTCTGTCTATGAGCGTGCTACAACTTCTGTGCTTCCTGAAGAAATGTTTGAAATGTACAATATTTATATTAAAAAAGCTGCCGATATATATGGCGTACCAAAAACTCGACAGATATATGAAAAAGCCATTGAAAGTTTATCAGAAGAAAAGGCTAGAGAAATGTGTGTCAGGTTTGCAGAAATGGAGACACGTTTGGGAGAAATAGATAGAGCAAGGGCTATATATGCGCACTGCAGTCAAATGTGTGATCCAAGAATCACTGCTGAATTTTGGAATACTTGGAAAGAGTTTGAAGTTAGACATGGGAATGAAGACACAATGCGAGAAATGCTTAGAATTAAGAGAAGTGTTCAAGCCACCTACAACACTCAGGTGAATATGATGTCTGCTCAGATGTTAAGTTCTGCTGCACAGGCTGCTGGTACTGTATCTGATCTAGCTCCAGGTATGAAAGACGGTATGAGAATGTTAGAGGCAAAAGCAGCAGAAATGGCAGTTCAAAACAAGGGTAATATACTTTTTGTTAGAGGAGAAACTCAAGGGCTCAAAGAAAGCTCAGACAAAGTTGTCAATCCTGATGAAATTGATATTGACGAGGAAGATTCTGAGAATAGTGGTGATGAAGAAGTTTCACCTGTTCAGAAAAAAAACATACCAGCTGCAGTGTTTGGAGGTCTTGTGACAGAAAAAGAATAGCCATATATGCTTTGTAATAATAAACTATGTAATAATAAACAAATTTAATTTAATACATAAGCTTAGTTACATTTTTATACACCAGCCGATAACCTATTTACATATAAATCACAGAACATTGTCAAATTATGCTGCAAAATGGGTATATTTTACATTATTATTTATCAGGCAATTTAAATGACGATATGGCCGAATTCCAGTATACTCAACTTAAAAGATAGAAAGAATTTGATGAGAGCACATACAGGGGACATCTGGAAGAAAAGTAATATGACAGGATATGACCACTTTACAATTCATCAGGTTATAAAAATAACTTACAATAGAATATTTCATATACATCAGATAAGAAAGATAAAGTTATGCAGAACTACTGTTACAAATGTTACAAAAAATCAATTTGCTTCATAGAAATCGTGAATATTACTTAAAAAACAGACTATGGTGATTTCTTAAAAATATGGGTTATGTAGTTTCATTTTAAAATTACATGGCCATCCAACTGTATGTAAATGGCTTATTACATTTTAGGTCAATTATTTTTTTGTTATTGCAAGCTGATACTACTATTATTACATAATATTATATATAAACAAAACTTTGAAATCCATTAATCTGATACAAACATTTTAGTAGCTGTGACCTGGTGACATTTCTAGGTTTGGGTTAGACCACAACTTATAGGACTTTAAATTTACCCAATGATACTCAGGTGGATTCATGATGATGACCAAAATGTCTGGTAGATGTTATAATACAGCACTGATGGCCGCCAACAAGATTTAACAAGGGGTATTGAGTGATAACAGTACTCGTCTGTAATTATTATTTCAATCTAAAAACCATTCATGCACCTAGAAGCACTATGTTCATGATACCTGCATCATATTCACAGCATGATCTCAAGTCTAAGACTATAAGTTAGTTTAACAAATCAAACTGGCAATTTACATACAAATGAGTCCAATATCTGTGAAGTATTTGTGCAATTTAAAAGCAATAGAATTCTTAAGTTTGTAGGGAGACTAACTCATATTTGCCAATGGATTATATAGAAATAATAATCACATTGATGTTATTGTTATGTTACGTACATTGATGAATGTAGAAGAAGCACAGCAGGTCTGTAAGGATAGAGATATTTGGCACTTGATACTCTCTGTCTACTCCACAAAGGACCTGGTGTGATGTTACTCGTTTATTAAAGTGTCATGAAAAAATTACATTAAATCTAATTAAGTTTTGGTATGTTATAGTTTGACAAAGTATGTTAGGCAAATTAAACATAAACAAACACCCCATCTTTAAATGATATCTCTTGGAGGAGTTATAAAATGCAAGGCATTGGAATATAAATTTTGTTGCTCTGAATAATTAAAAACACAAATATCATTATGAACTCCCCCAAACATTATTAATTCACCATTCCCTTTTACTAAAGAGTACATTACTAATTCCTCTGGGGCACCCTCCATTTCCCCTAAACGTGGACACAACCAGGACACATAATTAAGAGAATTACCATCGACAACAGTTGAAATATCAAGGACATGCATAGCCAAAGTGTTTCTCTTAAGTTTTTTAGGAGCAGGCTGCCTTTGTTGGTTATTTTGGGCTGGTGGAGGAGATTCTAATCCATTTTCTAAGTGAGCTATTTGTCTCTGATTTATGAGATCATTTTCAGCAGGTGTAACATTTAAAGAAGAGTCACAAGCAAATGCGGCCATTCTATATTTATTAGCTTCTTGTAGCTGTCTCACTATTTTCATGCCTTTATTCTGAAAAAAAAAAACACTATTATATAATAAAAATAATAATGAAACACAACTTATAAATAAGATATTAAAACTGTTAACAAACCTTATGCTTGTTCCTTTTTAATGCTGATTCCTTTTTATTTAAGTCCAAGCCATTAATTGAATGCTTTGCTTCTGCATTTGATCCAGAAGCATTGGTGTCTAAATCAAGATTCTCTTTTGTAGGTAACTGTCCTTGAACCCTGTCACACTCATTGCTGGGTCCAGCAACTGGATCATTAATACTCATATGCCTCTGAAGAGGTTGCCTTGGCAGAACTCCTCTTCTTCCATTTATATTTTGATCCCTATCTAGTGGTCTTTGTAGGCTTTGTTCTACTCTCACAGCCACTGGTGCACCTTCAGGTCTATTTAGATTCGACAACCGAACAGCAGATGTTACTAATGGCTTAGCACTATTCCAAGCCTGTCTGCTTCTGCTTAGGCTAACTACTTTATCCCCTACTTTGCAAGCTGGGTTACACCATATATTGGCTGATGCCCATTCTTTATTCTTCACAGCTACCTCCTTCCAGGTCCAAGTTGGGCCTCTCATGGTTAGTATCCAACAATCACTATAGACAAAACGATTATGAAGAGTTTGCACTCCTCCTAACAGCATTACTTTGTCTTCATCCAACTGTATAAGTGACTGTGCATATCGAGGAGAAGGCCTCGGTTTTGTAGTGATTTGTTTTCTCCAGTTAAATGTTGAAATATTTAATACCCACACATCATTCGAACACTGTATTTGATAATTTTGGGCAGCAGACATGACCAATCCTCCAAATACAATCATTTCATCACCTTTAATGCAAGCAGAGTGACCAGCCATAGCAGGTGGCGGGTTGGTTGCATTTATTAATATCCATTTGTGTGTGTTCACACAGTAAAAATGTATGTCGTTAAACATAGTTACTGTTTGATAATACTGTGAGAGTGATGGATATGTCCAGCCACCAAATACAATGAGACAGTCTTTATAGCTAACCATTGAAGTATAAGCTTTGGGCACGGGATAAGTGCCAGTGGCCAATGGGCGAACCCACTGCCTTTTAGACAAATCAAACTTCCACAAGTCATTGAATGAAGTGGCATTGGTAGTGCAACCACCAAAAATATACATATTGTTTTCCAAAATGCATGCAGCATGGGAAAATCTTTTTGTTATTGTTGGTACAATGTCAGTAAATGCCATATTTTTCCAGAGTATGTTGAACTCTGCAACAGCTTTAATTAGTTTTATGGACGTTTTGCGCAAGACATCTGAAAATTATATAAATGTTATTAAATAGTTTGCACATGTGTAATATCCAAATAAAAAAATTACGGACAAGGTTTTTTTAATGTACAATTGCATAATGCTGTAGTATTAATTTCCACCATATTTATAAAACGAGCCCTCAATACTGATACTGCTAAATTGTAAAAACCGTAGTTTCCTGTCCACAGCCAACTGATAAGATTAATATTTCTTCATACAATCTTCCTTCATAATAATAACAAATATAATGTTTATAAACGACTGCCATTCAAATAAAAAAAAGTATTATTTTACATATGTTGTATTATCTTACTTTGGGCACAATTACACCATCGCCTGCAAACAGCCATGCAATTCTGTAAATCTTCATACGGTGGTAAAAATCCCAAAATAAATTCCAATACTTCATCAGGAAGATCTTCAACGTTGCTCGGCAATGTTTGTTGTTGTATTGAACGCTGTAGAACTTCCATTCTGGCGTCGAAATCAAGCCTTGCAAAACATCGTATGTAAAGTTTAGTACGTTTATTTTACTGTGTAACTTTTAGTGACGACTAACTTATTTTTTCGGCATACAAATGTTTCAAGAATAAAACCATCGCAATTGTTAACTTTAAATAGATATAGATAGGAAATAGGAATTAAAAATTTAACACAACCAAAGAAAGACTGCTCCTTTTTCTACTTCTACAATTCCCAATTTTCTACATTTGGAATTTGGATGACATTTACTGTCATGAATTACAAATACATTAAAATAATATTATCTATGGTTAAGTAAAACAAAATATATAATTTACTTAACAATAATACAATACTTTACATTACTGTTTCTATAATGAATATTTACTTAAAGTCTTATACGTAATGGGAAGTAGAATAAATATCCCATTTTTAAATAATGTTTATAATAATGTTTATCCTGTATGAAGTTATCAGTACGTATGGCAACATTGGCAACAAAGGCAATCACCGCCTTCAGTGTAACGTGTAACCTGAGTAACAATAATAAAATTTAACAAGCTGTCACAATTTAAATAGGCCTTAAATACTATTTGTTGTTAGTTAGATCCTAATATAAATACAAATTATATATACCGACACAATTATTGTGTGTGCAGCGTTATATGAAAACAACGAATCTTTATTATCTATGTTAGTGTTATTAATAAACACCACATAATTAGTATTAGTAATTTATTAGTGAGCTCCGTTACAGCATTTGTGATTTTATTTTAATTTTCTCACGTTTAACAGTGTCTAAGACTCTAAGTCTAAGAGTCTTGAGGCTAAATTACTATAATACTTTAGGTTATTATACAATTATATACTCACTACTTGGCATACAAATATTTTACTGGAAAATATTGATTAAACAATATGTATTTCTGCAGCATCTTAAAAATGACTGAATTTGATTTTCCACAATTTTCCGATTCTTCAGCAGTTTTCATAATCTAGCAACCTGAAAATTACTACTGGTGCCCCCACCACACGCACAGATAAATGTGTCGGTTAAACACCACATCATAAAATAGCCAAGTTTGTGTTTCTAATTACTGCTTGATTGATAGATTAAAAATACATTTTAAAAAATGATAATAAATACGTATCAGTATCTCTTGCAATTGAATATGAATATACACCTCAATTAAAACTAATGATTGTTATTAGTTCCATACTCAATCATTCTACACATATACAGCACAACATACTAAAAAGTACAAACAAGTAAATTCGGCAATTCTGTGAATTAGCCAGTATTAATTTTTTTGTTATACATATACAGAAAATAATAAGCTTTGTTAAATTCACGTTTTTGTACGCAATTGAATATATTATATTGTTGAACGTTTCTGCTGTTGTCATTAACATATGCTCGTACTTCGTACAGAACCGGGAACTTTTGAATTTCGTATCGCGTTTGTGTTATACTAGCCCAATATTTTCTTGAAGTGTATTTTTACCTTACATAACTTTTTCGCGTAAAGCAATCGACTATGTTATTTAGAAATTAACATAACAAGTGATATAGTTGCGTCAATTTTGACAGATAACCTTAGTGGATTGTAGTGAAAGAATTATTAAGGATTGTCACAACAGTGGTTAGAAGATTTAAGAGTGCGTAATATATACACATAAACATCCAACAATGCAGCATTTAATACAAGTAGCACCTATTCTGGACAAACTGAAGCATTTTCAACAAACATTGTCATATAAAATTCACCTTACAACTTCACAAAAGGTAGATACAGATGTTTTGCTGACTACGTTTAGATAGAGAATTATGACAGTATTTGTGTATTGACATTAAGTGGGGCTGAAAATAAAAAACATTCAAATAATATAAAATTCAGTTCAAAAAAAACTTAAATATAGTTCACACATAATGTTTTAACTTTTTGAAATTGTTTTCTCATCAGTATACTATTTACCGGCGAGATTCTTTTTTTACTTTCTTTCTTTTTCATCCAGAATTACTTAAATATGTCATAATATACAGACAAAGTCTTTTACACAGAGCAGTACATATTTTTTTTATAATTACATAATTTCTATGTTCCACATTTCTAGAATATGTAAAGTAATATACATTTATATTGGATTTCATCCAATTTCCTACAATTATGCTTGCAGACTAAATAATTTTTATTTGAGCCAATATGTTCATTGCATAGCTTTTTCTTCATTTTATTCGTGACAATTATTTTTATAAAGACCTTTTCTATTTTTTTTGATTAAATAAAATATTTTGCTTTGCTTTCAAGTTACACTTAACATTTACAACTGTTATATATAGAGATGAATGGACCAGTTCAAAGTCGAGAATACATATTGACCTAGAATGAACACTTAAAATTGTCCTAGAAGTTTTCCTAGTCTGTTTGATTAAATTGTTTGTCTAGTACAAATAATGATAATAGACAAATAAAGCATTACTGTTGATTTTCTAGTGATGGCCCAGTCTGGATTTGTGCCCGATCTATGGCAATAGGCTCTCACCATTATTCTACAGTGTGATATAAATGTAACTAGTGTAAAATCTAGGAGTGTACCTCCTCTATCTACCTCTTCGGGGATTACAAGCGTAATGTTCCGTTACGTTTTTTTATTATTAAAGTGTAGGTATATTGAACCTTTAAAAATTCCATAAAATATTGCTTCAATAATAATATTATTTTAAAGCTAATAATTTTAATAATTTATTTTGATTTTGTGTTATATAAATCCTGGTGTTAAATTGATATCCTCGCATGTCTCAAGTCTAAGTCTCAAGACTTAAACAATTTATATTTTGCTGCACTTTTACAATTTTCCAGGTTATATTATGGAGTATAGGAGTTGTCGGAACAAGTGCCATGGTAGTGGGAGTTTTGTCTAGGTACTTAGCTAGACGACGAGCAAAGCCTATCCTGAACCCTCGAATCCAAAGGGCAATTAACAAAAGGATATCGAGAATGAGAAGTCCTAATGGAGGTAAAATTTTATTTTAATAATAAGTAAAGTAAATAAAGTCAATGTACATATTACAAAAGAACTTTTAATTTACTCTAATTCTTTTAGTTGTTAAAAAAGACGAGTAAACACGTAATTTGAAATTGTTCTAATAAGGACTTTATGCTTTGATTTTTTTATTTTGATACACTGCTTTCAATGTTATAAATTTTGTTATGCTATAAATTAATTTGATTTCAGGTATGGGATCGGTCGCAAGTAGTGGTGGCAGAAGCAGTCCTTTAGGCTTCAGTGAGAGGCTGTCATTAGCTTCAGGATCTATTGGTTCTGGTGGTGGAGATGCTGCATCACTTTCACCACAGCAACTTGGAGTTATGGGTAAGTATGTAGCGCCATCTAGTGTAGAATACCAACTTATTTATTAACATCATTTCGTGTTGCTTTCTACTTATTTTTTTTACTGTCTAAATTAGACCATGTACACAACATAAATGGTAGGTGTATGAGCAGAAAATTCGTAAAATATTCAGGGTGGTGGGTTTTATTAAAATTTTTAAAGCGCCATCTATTGTTGAGTAGCAAAACTATATTTACACTTACTTTTCTTTTATTGTAATTATTTAGAAAGTGTTCAATAGATGGA
>DWDV01003428.1:0-10577 GCA_018245615.1 Mimoniades ocyalus | reverse complement strand
CGCGATACGATCGCGTCACCCGCGACGCGTCCGACGCGTCAACGTAACGAACCTTATTGTATGCAAAGCGCGCGTCCAGCGGGATAACTAAGCGTTTTTCAACTTGCGTTCACCGCGAGTTATCGTGTACATGTTTTATAACATATGCAATTTACATCGCTATGACAAGGATTCGATACCTACCGCTTGTTTTTTTTTGCTAGTACTAATTTCTGTTAATAATACCAAGAGTCAATAAATTAAATTTTCATCCGATACTGATCAAGAATCATGTTATTAATCGACATAAAACGTAAAATGTGAATTTTATGTATTTGTCCTGAAACTATGCTTTTTCATAGTACATTGTTAATTAAAATACCATTTATTTCATCCATCAAAATTTTTTCATTACCAATTTTCCACGATTCTCTTTTTTTAAGTTCTATTGTACGCCGATAGCCCGCAGCTCGTTTCAAGCTGATCCTTGCCAAAGCATATGGTTAAATAAACAATTTGAAGCTTTCCAGCAATAAACTTTGAGCTCATAATCGTCTACCATGCTGAAGCTTGCATGACGTTTTGTCATTGTTACTTAGATGAATCTACTACGTAACTACCGCCAATCATTGAGACGAAATTGGAATTTACTTCAACTGCAACAGAGGAGAGTTTCGTTCAGATTAGCGGTGGGACTTACGCCCTTTGGGCAGTGCGAAGGCTGGCGCTATCAGAATCACCTTAATGATGCCTCGATGGCGGATAGCCATTGTGTGGGATGTAAATTTGTAGCCGTCGGCGCGGGTAATGATGTGAGAACAAACTGAGATGCCGATAGCTCGATCGGGATCGCTCGCCCCACTGTGCTGTTCCTTCAGGTTGTATCGTGTGATCCTGCCCGCTTCTTTTTTTTAAATGTCGAACGCATTGTCTTTTGTCATAATGCCTCTGATTGTTTACAAGTTTCGCTCGTAAAATGGAATATTTATGCGGAGATTATATCAAAATTTTGCTTATGTAAAAGTTTTTACAACGAGATATGTACACAATGTTTCGTGTGATTTTATTTCGTTCGTGAAACTTGAACGGTAACAATTGAGGACAATCAAGATACTCGCAACAAATTGAAATACAGACCTATTTAGATTTAGGTCTAGATTTTTATAGATTTAAGTATCAGGCTATCTACTGAAAACATAGATACCTACTCAAAATATTGTTTTAGTCAGTAAATTTGCATACGCATCGATATAAGACTATATCAGCAAAAAATAAGCAAACCTTTGTCACATTCAAAAGAATGGACCGTGCTAATGATTATACGTTGGCGTGAGTACAAAACATTATCTTTTTACTACCAACTAGTTAATGAGCGAAGCCTTTTAGCGTTTAACTACACAAAAACCAACACAAACGCACGCGTTTATCCAATCTTGAACTACCCCGAAACCTTTCCGTATTATTACACATAAACAAACAAAGCGTTACAGATTCAAAATGGCGCAGCGGTATGATCATTAGCGGTTATCGCACTATTTTGTCGGATAGACAAAATTTTCAGTCTTTCAACGCACATCAACGTAATGAGTGAGCCCGTAAAGGAGTTTTCAGGCGAACGCGATAAATAATAAACCCACTAAAAGGAGCTCGATGAAAAACGACGCACGATGCGGGCACTTAATTTTGGCGGGAATTTAGAACGCCATTTTGTGAGTCGTGGTGACATTCGTGTATCGTTCAGAAATAAAGGAAGCTTATTCGATTAAAATTTAAATTTAGTTAAATAATTTTTACAAAAGTAATTATATTTAATCTGGAGCCGAACTTAAATTTTATTAAAAAGAAGCATGTACATTATGTCTATGTAAAAACATAATCGTTACAAAACAACTTTCTACTTAAACCTTATCTGTACCAGCATTCTGTCCAAATCGGCCATTAATTTAAAAAAAAAGTAGATTAATGAGTGACTTTAAACTGGAACCCATATCTCGAACTCGAGGTACATTACATAGGAATCCACAATTAAGACACTTAGTCGGGACAGCGTGCATGACATCATTATCTGAGAAATCGATTCTTTTTCTTTTATATCGAGAGTATAATCGGGATGGAGCGTGGCGCCGTCCGATCTGTTTTATCGTCGTATTATCGACGACTAATGCATCGGGCGCGATAACACGGACATAAGAGCGGGGGCAGATAAACTCGGTGTGGCCATGTTAAAAATAGTTTACACGCATAGTTTGTTGTCTATGGTAGGGATACGAGTCGGATTATAATTTTATACATTTTGTTCATGTTATGAAATGGGTTTTGCAATACTTTAAACATATATCATTATGTGTTGCAAACCTTATTTTCAATAATATGACCGGTGCGTTGATATAAAAAATAAATTAATTATCCGTAAAATAACTGATAACGTCATAATTTAAATATTATCACAAACAAACAATTTCAATTAAGATTTATCATTCGTATAGCCTTTAAGTATAACTACGATCAAATAAGTATTGTTCAGAGTTATCGAACAAAAGTATATTTAAAAAACGGGCACTTACATCCCTAGCTTTAACTTTAAAATTCCTACAAATTCCCCGAGCTATCGACAGCCAGAAGCGATATGTCTTCCTTATTCAAATCGTCATTACGAACTCTTTCGGCGACCTAGCTATCTTGCGGCCGGAGAGATGGCAATAATAAAAATTATCTATACAAATGGGCCAGGATTACTGAGAGACATAAATTCGGCTCCAATGAGCGCTGTGCGGTGCGATAAAGGGGCAGCGGGTTTAGCTTCGACGCTTTTTGCTAGTTTTTTGATTGGTTCAAATGGTTCATTTAATAGCAGTCTTAGCACCTACTTTTAATATTTTTGCATTGATTTGTATTAATTAAGTGCTTCACCGTATATATTATATACAAGAGCCATATATTTTCATTTCCGCTTGAAATTTTATAAATAAAGAATATAAATAAATAAATGTTGACTTCTAAGCTAAATGTCAAACATAGAGAAGACGTAATTCATAATGTAACTTTTCTAGAATATTCGATTAGTTTTTGTTTACTACAAAAATAAGAAATTTTAGCAGTCATATTTCTAATCCTGAGGTACTGGGCCATGTTTTAACTTATTACAGAACAGATAGACAACAAGGAAACGCGGTGACACCGGTTTTTCGAAAACGAAAGACTTTGGCAGAGGATAGAGAAATATTTTAAAGTGCAATCCGCTTAAAAAACGGCTAAAAGCTGAAAGCCCGCCCAGCGTCGGTATCGCGCGCAGAGAGACACAGCGAGCAGAGTTATTCGACAAAAATGCTAATTTTCAAATCTCAGATAATTTTTCTACTATCCACGAAGGACGAGTAGCGAGTAAGCAACGGGCAAAGAATTAAATTTAAAAAAATCACCTCTGTGAAGAAAAAAATATATCAGTGAAGTTAAACACATTGTTCTTCCATTAAATGTACCATCAAAAGGAGTTTACGGAAAAATAGTAGAGGATATTTTTACAGTAATGTTATTTATCAGTTTTTATAGGTTGTCTAGTAATATGTTGCGTGGCTACCGCCATTTTGTACTATCAGATTCGCAATTTATATATTTTATCTGAAAAAAAATTAAATAACGATGTTTTGTATCTGTGCTGAACACCGTATTCAAACATATTTGATACTCTTATATAATATTTTATTGTATTTAACAATGTGGCAACATTGTTTCGTTTTTCATGTTTCATGCACACATTGTCTACGGTTTTCTCGCTTACAATCGGACAATTACATTAAACTCTCCCGTCCGCTACAATCGCGCCACTGCACTCGCTTTTTTTCTCCTGTTATCCACGATTCGATGTTTATCCACGGTTTACTACCAGTCGGAACAGAGCCATTCATTTTTGTTTTATACAAGGGTTTTGGCGGCAATTTGAAATGGCGAACAAACATAATTTACTTAACATTGTTTACTTTAACAATGTTCAAATATATTACTTATAGTAACTTGTTACTTTAATGTATAATAGTTCTTAATATTTGTAATAAATAAATTTGAGTCATAATCATCAGCCTAATGCAGTCCACTGTCCAGTCCACAATATATGTAATTTTTTAATTTAATAAAACATGATATAATTTCAAATTGAATTAAATTTTATTGTTTATTACTGAATTAATTTAAATGTATTTACTTTAAGGAATCGAAACAAACACACGTAGCTTGCTAATGTTTGTTATGTACATGTATCCACATTCTTATGTCACAATTCCTTACGTAAAACAATATATCGTGATTTGCAATATAATATTTCAGATTGCTTGTGTAAAACAATATTTCACGAACCGGTTGCTATCGCATTCGAACACACTATAATTTTTCCACCGTCAAAATGATCGCCTCGCAGATCGATAATTAATCGAGTTTCGATTAAAATCGCTCTCGATCGGCATCCGATGGCAATCCGAGTGATTTTCTTTAATTATACAAATTACGTTATGAAAGAGCTGGCGGTGGCGATACGATCGCGGAGTCGCGACAAGTTGGCAATTCCGAGAGATACCGCGCGCTCACCAATCACCGGTTATATGTGGTTTTATAAAAATTAAATATGTAAAAACCGCCATTTTTCACACAAGCGTATAGGTATTTTGAAACTATCTTATGCCATCGCTTAATTATATGTGAAATACTAAATATGTCAATTATTATAATATCAATAGAACGAATAAAATATTTCTAATGATTTTACAGCTATTATATTGGCAACATCGAAAGAAACCAAACAGTATACTGACAGGGCGGGAAATATTACAGAAATGCATGTCTTGAATTTCGAACGGTTGGAAACCTGTTGTAATGACAGGTATTTTTTCTCAAAATATTTATTGTACAGACACCTGTTACATTTCAAAAATATTTTTTTGTCAAACTCCTTGTTCTCGAGGACGGCGCAAAAACGTCGCCTCTGTAATAAAGCCGGGTACCTTCAAGCTATACATTCATGAATCCCAACAGAACAGAGCGACTAATGTGATATCAAATAGAAATGGCATGTAATGGTACCAAACGTATATAACTTGTAATTGCTATTTATGTTTAGTGTTACGGATAAAATTACGGATAAAGTTTGAGATATATTCTCTACTCCCGTAAAAAAATGCGAGCCAGGAAAGCTTAAAACAAAATAAAATGTAGTAAAAATAATGTAGTAAAAATGTTGACTAAGTTAATAACAGCATAACACAGTATCACGCCTGTATTCACCCGAAGGGGTAGGCAGAGGAGCGTAATACATTCCCACCAGTCACCGGTGATGTTATATGTCCCAGCATCGAATAGGAGTTGGGTCTTTTGCCATACACCGGGCTCAAATCCAAACTCCGTGCCTTAATTGCGAATTTTAAATCAGAAAAAAACAAAATAGCTTAGTTATTTATGATTGTAAAATTACAATACAAAAAAAGCTAAGAAGAGCGTGTGCTATTGTAGCCAAACATACGTATAATACACATTTTTAAACACACGCACACACACACACACACACACACACACTAACCATTCTGATAACATAAATAATAGTTCTGGTGAAAAATCCAACTGACAATCCCTGCCTCACAACGAAGTCCACGAACCGCTGAACCAAACTTAATATCCGTGATCAGTCATTTCTATTTGAGACACGCACTACGCATCAGTACAGTTCCTCAACAGCTAATATCTGTTGATCTCGCATTGTCCGGCGTGCAACAACTCACCCTCGTGTTATGAAGTGTCGATTCAGTGATACAGCGCAATAAAAACTATTCTGTATTGATATATGCTTCGTGAAGCAATTTTAGGAACACAATTCTTCATGTGTATTACGATTTTGGCATACTGTTGTTTGTACACCTATATGTCTTTAAGATAATGGCACTGGTTTTTTTTTTCTTTTTTCTTATTCCACGACGTCACATCCATATCAGATAATCATGTTCACCCTTCACTATTAAACACTGGCTTATACTTTGGGGATATGAGTTAGAGCCAAATACTGGCTAAGTGCGAGTTTAACAAACTTCACATGGTTTAGAGAACATTGTCGAGAATTAAGGTTTGCGGGTTTCAAGAAGCTTTCCTTCACAGTTGCGGCGAGTGAAATTTAACTTCTGGAAGCCCTCATAATTTTGTATAATTTTGGGGCACATGGCAGGCATTGAACCCAAGACACGCGAAGTGAGATGCTGCTATACTTACTACTGTTCATACGATAAGCACAGCTCAGTTTCGATCGCTTGCCAATAAATAATGAATCCGTTAAAAGTAGCCGCTTAGCCGTGGTTGCTGATAGGACTCTATGTGAAATTAAGCAATGTCGGATTCATTCTTGAATTCCGGTAGTAAATATAGTTCTTCATTGATAAAATGTGTGGGAATGCGATTCGGCATTTTAAAACTTCATGTAAACAGGTCGGCTCCATACAAACAGGTTTTGTAATTATTGAACTATTTAAAAAACGAGCTGCATATTGGAAAGAACAGCGTGATGATATCAACTCCAGGCGCGGAAGGCATGGCTTATTTAATATGGTATTGATCATGTAAGTATAGATAATGACCAATTACACTACCGGAACGTTTCATTTATCCAAAATATTCGTGTTATTCTAATGGCGTTTTTGACATGCAAGAAAAATCCACATATATATTATAAACATATTTTCAAAATGATATAATGGTAATAAAAAACCTAAAGAATACGTATTAAATCTGATCATAACTATAGACAAAGGTAAACATATCGCTAAGAAGAAAACAAAGTTTTAATAACAACTCTTTGTATATAGAACATTCTCGAACATTAAGAACAAATAGGCTTTTCACACCGATTAACACGTGTTTTCCATTGTAATGCATTTAAACTGGTGCGGTGTGAAGCAGCCTTAGCTTGCATCAAATTAGTTTGTTCGATGTTCGATCCATCAAAGCCTCGTTAACACGTCCGCAGCTCGTTTCAAACCAGTTCGGGGTAGTGTTGGACGGTTTTTTTATGTTCCGTTTGTCGGTATCGGTAGTAATCGATAGGTAGCAGCCGGTAGAACATCATGTTCTACGGAGAACAGAGTTAATTATTTTCCGTGCCGTGGGCGTGCGATGTTACGCTCTATTGAAATGATCTCGCCGCAATAAGGAAAGGCAATCGTCTTAATAATATAATAATAATAATAATAAATCAGTTTATTGTCTTATTACATTGTTAATAACATACATTTTCTTATATTATAATAATAAAGACAAAAGCTGCGGCTCAGCTCGTGCTGGCCGGGACATTAGTTCCTAGCAGCGCTGGTTTTCAGTCTATCCTAGCTTCCTATACAATTCCTAAGTACAATATTATCGGTATGCAATTTTAACGTCAACAATACGGAACTTCATGGGCATGAGATGTCAAAAACCATTAATAAAATTGACAACGTATAGTTGGGTATACTCGTATTGTAATAAGGTTTGATTATCACGTATCTTATACACGTGTTCCTTCCGTGTTATTCAAGTTAAAAAATTGCTAGAAAATGGAATGAAAATGTACATGCATACTTCTTAAAAGTATAAATGTTTATAATACATCTATGGGCAATTGATATACGGCCACATACGTATTTACAAAGTAGGCAAACCCTGTAATATGCTCATCAGACGCTCAGATATATTTAAATTACATTGCGCGTGTTATTAATATCTATAGGATGCGGTAATTAAACCCTACATCCGCGTTCAGCTTTTAGGGTCACTAACAGAGCAAA
This sequence comes from Mimoniades ocyalus, assembly GCA_018245615.1. NCBI lineage: Eukaryota > Metazoa > Arthropoda > Insecta > Lepidoptera > Hesperiidae > Mimoniades > Mimoniades ocyalus. The sequence goes on along the minus strand of DWDV01003428.1, from coordinate 2,808 downwards.
CGAAACCAATACGATACTGACATACTACTCGTTTATTTTTCTGTATCGATTTTCTTCTTGTGTATATTATATACATATACCTAATTTAAATTTTACCTGGTTACAGTTGATACGCTACGTTTCGTGGAACGAGTTCGTGTATTCAATGCTGTCGAAGGGTGAAGTGAGCGAGCTGATCGTGCGACCCGACCTTGAAGTCGTCACCATTATTCTTCACGAAGGAGCGATCATCAAGGGCAAAAGGGTAAGAACTAGATTGTGCACTAGATTATACGCAAGAAAAACATTCATCGGGATGCTCATAACCATCATAACTCATCGTTAAAGAAGTAATTTTAAGGCGTTTACTTTGCATTCATTCTATGTTGCTTTGGTTCATCGGGGCCAAGTTGGAGAGATAGTATCGTTGAATACTTATTTAAATTTTAAAATTTGTCGTATGATTCATGTCAAAGGTGGGTCTGTCTACACTCATCCTGTTTATAACTACTGCGCAGTTTATAAATGTATCTGCCATTCGATTTTTCACGCATTTTGCTTACAGGCTGCGAGAGAGTCACTAGTGATTTGAGGTTAGTTTCAACTTTTATAGATTACTACGCCGTCGCTCCTTACATTTTAAGGTGTATTCACACATTATATATATCTGTAAAATTAAGCCTATGGGTTTACCAATAAATAATTAAACCTTGACTTGAACAACTAAATATTCGGAATTAAATGCAGTGTCAGCTGTGAAGTCCCGCCTTGTTCAATGTATGTTTTCTTTTTTCTTAAATTTTATTGGAAAATTTATTGGAGCAGATTGTTTGACAATGCATGCCTCATGCATGCATTAAGTATTTCTAGTTAAATTCTCTTGTTCAATGAGTTCAAAGCAATTTTCTTTGCATAATCGGAAATAACATTACCGTTAAGGGTTAAGTGTCTTTAATGTCATGTTTGTATCCAAAGTGCATGGGTCGCTCACTCGACTAATGAGGCAGGCAGTCAATTAATATTTTGTTTTTCAAATTCAAATTCAAATGTAATTTATTCAAAATTAGCAGAGCCCGCGACTTCGTCTGCGTGGAATTCTAAAATTCCGAAAATTCCCTGTCCCTGTCCCTCTTCGACTTCTACGTATCAAAAAAGATATTCCTACCAAATTTCAGGTATTTACAATGTCGGACCTGTAGTTTGAAATTAACAATTTTCCATTTATCACGCCCCCGCACTCCTCATTGGGGGTGGAATTTAGTAAAACCCGTTCTTAAATGATCTCTACTTAGCGAAAGAAATATTCCTGCCAATTTTCAAGTCTCTAGGCCTAATAGTCTCAGAGGTATCGTGATGAGTTACTATATACATAGAAAATATTTTATACGTATTTACATTAACCCATATTTTACTCCCTGTAAGGTAGAATTTAAATAAACGATCAAACACGTCGATTTATTGTCAAACACATATTCTTTTTATTTATTGAGAGACTAAACCCAAAAAATCAGTTTTGTAACTTCAAAACCGACGAAGTTTCATATAAACTTTCAACCCCTATTGTACCCCCTTAGGGTAGGAATTTCCAAAAATGCGTCTTTAGTTGATCCCTACATGACAAATTAAATATTCATGTCAAGTTTTAAATCAATCGGAAGCACAGTTTTGGAGATATCGTGATGAGTCACTATATACATAGAAATATTCTTATATAGATATAGATAGATAGATTGGTTCATTAAAACACTTTTGTACGTCAAAATGAAACTACCACTCTTCGGAAAATTCCTCGCCATGGAGAAGAAGCGGCGAAAGAAACTATGCACCTTTTAAAATATTTAATTTATTGTGGAGCTGGAGTTACATCACACAAAGCATATTTACCATTTAAATAATCATTTACTTTGTATTAAGCTTTTTTACAAAGAGATCCTTTAATAATAGATTTAATTTTTTTATCTGATAGGTTAATGATGTATTTTATTTAAGGACACATACATATATTGGATTTCGTTTCCGGCTGTCAAACTGTGAACACCATTTTTATAATCTTCGATAAAATCAACTGAAAACAAATAGTTCGAGCCGTATCTGAATACTTATTTCGTCTGGACAAAATAGAAGAAAAATTGTGAAGTGTGTACAAATAATCAGCTTTCCATAAGTTATTGGAATTGTCTCAATTAAAAAGCATAAAAAACAACAACAATTGGAGGTTAGAAATTATCTATCATTAACAACTGACGTAACCGCATCTGACATTGTCTGCCCTAACTATCAGTGTTGCCAGCACAGAAAAATATTTTCTACCTTTTTACGTTACGTTCCGTTCTACACGTAACTTTACAAAATGGAAAGACAATTTCTGTTTTTGTTTGAAAAACTGAAGATTGAGATGTGTAAGTCCAATCTAACGCGATAATGAGCAAAATGGATGAGAAACTAGCTCCTTTAGCAGATGAGAATAGAAATTTGAAGATAAAGATAGAAACATTATAGAAAAAGATAGTGTACCTATCTCAAAAGAGGACAGCGAGATAATAACATAGTATTTGGGTTAGAGAAGATAGAAACATCTGAACTGAACTTAATCCACAAATTAAAAAAAACATCTCAAACAAGACCTAAAAATAAATTTAGAAAACTTTGATGTCAACAAAATTCATTGCTTAGGACATAAAAAAACAAAACACAATAAGTCGAGGCCGATCTACTGCTCCTTTGTAAACAATTGGAAGAAGAATGAAATCATTAAAAATAAGAAGAATTTAAAGGAAATTTACTTCACCGAGGATTACTCGAAGGAGGTGTTGCAAAAGAGAAAACAGT
>DWDV01003427.1:0-10577 GCA_018245615.1 Mimoniades ocyalus | reverse complement strand
TCCCAAAGGCTTCGACAGGGTGGGTCACGAAAGTCGTGCGAACGAACAGTTTTAGTGACCCACCCATAATGCCGGAGCGGCACGCTGTGCTGGTGTTAGTTGGTACGAGTCCGACATAACCCAGCCGACTCCCTCAGGCGGTTGGGTATCTATGCAGGATTTCCAACACGTAAAACCAAAAAAAAGGGAATGCAAGTGTGTATGAAATATCATCGGTGTGAAATTTCTCGTAAACATTTATTTTCCGGTCTTTTTGAAGTGATCCACTCTTATTTTACATTCTACAGATATAAGTATTCCTTAAAATAAGTCATTACTACTATTATTAGTGTTGATAAATTCAAGAGTTTTGACATTTATGAACCATAATCAATAGAACATAGAATACGAATTCTGGCGGAGTTTCGACCGATATAAGGTTAATGTCGATAATAATAAGATAGAATTAGTTTGCATAAAAATCGCACCTAACCTTAAACAATCAAATTACTTATAAGAATAAAATAAATAGCGATCACATATAATTCTCTTTTTGTTAATTCATAATCGCATTATTTATATCTAAGGTAATTAAAATTTTCAAAATATAATATACGGATTACATAATAAATAACTTTCATTATATAATTTGAGTATCTATTAAATAACACTACAAATCGTTTACTTAAGTCCTTGAAAGCATATTATCACACGTTTGCAGTTATCATTCTTAATAGTACAGACAATTCAATCGTAGCTATCAAATAAAAAAGGCTTAATATTTTAAAAATTGTTACCTATCTATTTCTAAAACACCCGCTAATATTTGTTTTTCGTAAATTTGCTTTAAAATTGGTACATAACCTTACGAAGTAAAACAAGACAATTTGTTTAGAAAACATGACATTTCAAGGTAGTGTAGACAGGTACAATGGAGTTACAGTTGAGTCACAGGATGAAAAATGTAATGGAAAAGAATTTTCAATTAAATTAAATGGTAAGTGTCTAGTAGACTCGCATGTTTTAAACTTTATGATTGCATGGAAAATCAGTGACAACTTGCTTATTTGTCAATTACTGATAGTTTATTTTACATGCTTTAATTCAAAAACCTAACCATGTAGCAGATGCCTGCTTGAAGCATATTATTTAATATTATATTGGTGGAGATATTCATAGCAATGTAGATAGTGTAGATACAGTACTGGAAAGTTTGTGTGTAAGTTTACCAAAGATAATTAGTTATCAAGACAAAATTTTATTTCAGAATCATTAAAAAAATGGGAAAATGACAAGAAGAGATGCATATGGTTTAAAGTAAACATAAAGGACTCTGCCTGGGTCCCCATACTTGCAAATGTAAATTCTTTTATGTTTTGAATGTTTTTTTTAAATGTAAAATAATATATAATGATTAGATTGTTTTTAAAACGTTAGAGACATATATCCACCATTTGCTTAAGCTGAAATAGGTTCCATAACTGCTGTTTATTTATTTTAGAAGAAATCTATATCCTACATCTTTATTATTGTTTTTATATAGATTTTAATAGTAAACAGTAAATGTGATTGAGTTGTTATAGCATAAACATACATAAAATCTTCGCATTTCTTGGTATTTGTGTTGTATTATACAGTAATTTAATATGCTTTGTAGGAAGGCTTTAATTTTCACCATTCCAGAGATAATTTTGTAATGATGTACAAATGGCTGCCAAAAGATACTTCATGCAATCTGCCTCCGGCATGTCATACCAACTTAGGGGTCGGTGGATTAGTGTTTAATGAACACAATCAAATATTAGTTGTAACTGAACAGCATTTTGAATATCCTCATTGGAAACTTCCAGGAGGATATGTTGAAAGAGGTAATAATAATATATTATAATAGAAAATAAAATTTATTTTTGTTTCAATAGAATGATGCCTACATCATACCTTCCTACCTACCTACCCACCTTCCTTTTACTTAGAACTTATCTAGGACTTTTACATTTATATTTCAATATTTAACAATTCTTTTAAATCCTTGTGAAGATAGTGATTTCTGGGCTGACTTTAATTGTTTTGGTTAAATTATAGGTGAAGACATCAAAGATGCTGCTATTAGAGAGGTAAAGGAAGAGACTGGAGTGGAAGCTGTTTTTGAATCTATGATAACATTAAGACACACACATAATACTATGTTTGGCAATTCTGATGTATATATTGTAGTAATGTTAAGGGCTACTACTACTGCAATTACAAAGTCTGATAATGAGATCAAGGATTGTCAATGGATGGATGTTGATGAGTTTTTGGAACATCCACATGTCCATAAGTTTAATCGCTTTCTAGTTCGTCAAGCCCTAGACTTAAAGAAGAAACAACTTAAAATGGAACTTGTGAAAGACAAAATAACAATTTCAAACTGGTCTAGAGATATAACATCTCTAATTTTAGAAGATGTTACATCACACCTGTGATCCCTTAAAAGGTATGCAGAGAAGAATGTAGAACATTCCCACATTTCACCAGTTATATCAAATTTTAGAAGATATTGTAGATAATTTTTATGACTATTATTTAAATATTATTATTGCTGAGGAGTCAATTGTCATGTCTTGATGTTTATTTCTACATAGCAAGAAACTGTGAATCGATCTAATTCATCAGGTTCTTCTCTGGTTTAATGATATAAGCAGTAATGTATATTATTTGGATTTAGGAATTTAATTGGGATATAAATTATTGTGACATGCCAGGTCATAGGAGACACAGATACTTTTAACATCAATGATCTGCGATTTTATTATTCTGATTCAGTAGGCAGAGACGTGAAGGCAGGGGGAGGGTGGGGGGAATGGTAGTGTTCACTCGCTCTTACCCTATATTTTTGTAGCCATCGAAATTCGTAAAACAAGACAGATCTAAAACAGATAGTTGTATGTAACGAACACCTCTACGGATGTAATTGATACTTTCTTTTTATTAATGTAGAAAATAGAAATGCTCCTTTATTGGAACCCATGGCAATATCCAGTGCAATGGTGAGCTATGCCTCACAGATGCTCATGTTTCACAAATTTCTGTGACTGGCATGCAAATGTAATGGAATATAGTGAACAGTCACTGATATAAACTTTGAAAGACAACTTATTCACTGCAATGGAAGTTTCCATGGCACATGGTCCTAAAAAGCAACTAAATTGATGATATATTCAGCTTCCAAAATGCACCTACATCATTGTCTGAAAACCATCAATACATCAATATATCAAGCTTTCAAAACCAACTAAATAATTGATGCTAAAAGCAATAATTCTATGTTGGCCCAAACAAATGTTGATTATTAATTTGTACTGCTTCTGATATAATGCATCTATGTATTTTATTAGAATTAAAATGTTATTCGGGAAAATGAAATTGAATTAAAATCTATTATCTTTTGAAATAATTATTTTCCATATAACATCCCCAAAACCAGTGAACATCATGTGCTACATAGGTCATTTACATAAATTTGTGATTTACATAATCTGTTACATTGCTATTGCAATTTAAAATATAAACAATTGATTCTCTACATTTAGGAAGTTAGTTCCCGTCGCACACATGATTTAAAAAAATGGAAATGAGGTAATCTATACTTATTATTTAATATATCTAATAACTTAGAATAAATAAAATATTTTTATTATGATAATTTATTACAAAAATAACTGGTAAGTAACAATAATGTCATTACACTATAACAGTATTAGTTTAAAAATGTACCATATCTTACCATGACCCACTACTTTTCCATTTCATTCAGTGGGGACTGATCTAACATTTACCATTAAATGACGTGTCAGTGTAGTTACTTGTATCATTTAATACAATTATGATGTCAATAATAAAAAAGGATGTTTTATAACAAGTTAGACTTCACTTTGCAATTGAATAAATTATAACATTTCAGTACAGACTTCTGAAAAATAGACTCCCCATGCACTATTATATATTTTATTATTGTGATTTTAATTTTTACTGATATGCCAGTAATAACAAGAATTGGCTTATCACAGGAGCACAATTTTAATCTAAATCAAGAGCTTGTGGTGAACTCCTCTCAAAATCATCTTCATCTTCCGAACTGTCCAGATCACCTATAACAGCCTTTAGCAGCCCTCCGAGCATAGAATTTCTATCTCGATCATCACGTGGGATTTGTATTCCAAACCAAATATAACCAATCTTGTCCAAGTAATCAAAGTAATTTATGTCACGTTTTAATTGTATTACATAGGACATCTTGAGAATTTTAAATTGATTAACATTTTTCCTGAAATAAGAAATTGAGGAAAATTATTTTACAATGTAGGTATTTTTTGGTCTTGATAATATAGTATATTGGTGAAAAGCAAAAACATCTATCAATCCATACCAATTTAAGGTTTTCATTTAATAATATAAATAAATAATAAATATCTTGGGACATCTTCACACACGGCCATCTAATCCCAAACTAAGGGTCAAGAGAGATTTTTTTTAAAATTATTTTTCACACCCAGTCACAGAATAAATACTTGTGCTCATCACACAAATATTTATTCTGGGTGGGAATCGAACCCACGACCCCCGGCGCAACAGTCAGGTTCACTAACCACTGCACTAACGGGCCTGTCATTTCAATTCATCCCTATTACTTCAAACTACCTGTCATCCCAACATTCACTATCTTCAAAATGAAATAATCAACAAAGTTTTCTTGATCTTCCTCTCTGTACAATAATCAATATCCATATTTATCACACTAGACATATTATTTAGCACTCTTCATAAAGTCCAAACCAAGAGAGACAATTTCCTCTTACTTGGTGTCACTGACACTACTTCCAAGCCACTCTTGATAAATTAATTTTTTCCCTTGTCCATTCTTGTTATTCCATATATTCATCCATCCTTTTTATGAACAATTTTCATATGCATACAAGATGTCATATTTTTACGGTGCAAATACAAATAAATTAGTTTCTTTTAAATATCCCATTCAGAGAGTGGTCAATGTAGAAGAAGCATGTCAGTTCTGTGGAAGAATGTGCTTACCAAAAAACATAACATTAGACCTGTATTCTCCAAACAGACAAGCAGAAGAATGTAGTACACTCTCATATTATATTGGTTATCATTACATCCCGACATGGAATAAGAGGTGTGCCTATTGATACACCAGGCACAAATGCAGATTCTGGAGCCATTATTGGAATTTAACTAGAAATCCAATATTGCCCAACTTGAGAATCAAACCCAAGACCTTTCAACTAGTAGTCACAGTAGCAACCACTGAACCAATGGTTTTTTGTTTACCTAAATGGCCAGACACAACAATATTTGAAATCAACATCAAATACATTATACTTACTGTTCAATGGCAAGTAATAAGAACCATAGAAAATTCAGTAATGGATATAAATAAGGAGGACCCATATCATTCTTTATTCCAGGATGTAGTCCTGTATATTTTTTGAAAGTATCTGAAGCCATCTGTATATTTCTTAGGCAAAGAAATTGTAATACAGCTTGTGTTATAAAAAGGTCAATCTCTTTCTTGAGCCCTCTTTTTGTATGCAGTTGTATAAGCATTTTTGCATATGTGGCCCCATCATTTGAGAGTAAGAAATGTCTATGTGCAAATGTGTACTTATTTTCATGCCAGTAAACTTCAGCAATTTTCTGAAAAATTAAATGATACTTTATTAAACCAGTCAACTATATCTAGGTGTAAGGACTATCCAATATATAACAAGCTAGCTGACCTGGTGAACTCAGCACCACCTTTTCAACTGTTTTTTCTTTCCCTTTTTATTTCCAAAACCTATCCCAGTTAAAGTTACTAAAGACCTCAGTGCTCAATCTCGACAGGCAGGTAGATGCATTGAATAGGCATGAAATTAGCTTCCCATCTACTGAAAACTATTTACATTTTTATATTCTTCCTTTCCCTCTCCCTTTTGTTATTCCATGTCAGATGTGTTTTTTAGTAACTTGTTTTTACTTTACTTTTTTATGGAAAGTATCCTATGTCCGTCTCCTGGTTCTAAGCTACCTCCCTACGAATTTTCAGCCAAATCGGTTCAGCCATTCTTGAGTTATAAATAGTGTAACTAACTCAACTTTCTTTTATATATAGATTTGCGTGGTGCATTACATATTGTTTGGTATGAATTAGATTAAAGAATTTCGCTTAGAATACCATTTGTTAAACAATAATAGGATGTTATCAATTGCTTCACATAATGGCATAAATATAAGGGAGAAATGTCCATCACACTTCAGGTGCAGTGTTAACTGATTCATTGCCGCACCCATTTTCGAAAACTTTTCAACAAATTCTTCTAAACTTCTTCTAAAACTAAAATTCTTCTAAACTTCTCCTTCTAAAACTTAATTTGAGGGTGGTACATTCGATTCAAAAATGACACACCTCTCGTGTCACAAGCAACAAGTAAAAAATATTGATGACACACCTGTCATGCCATTGGCGGCGAATCGGTTAAACACATTGTTCCCAATATCCTTTTCTTAGTTCTAGTAACATGTAATAACCCACCAAGGCAAGTATGCAAGGCAGGCAAAAATATGATAAGCACCCTCAGAAGAAAAAGTGAATTAAGACTCTAAGAATAGTAAATTTATATACGAAACGTCAATTGAAGAATGCAGTAAAATATACTTAATCCTAAAACTCATAGTGTTTATATTTTGAGAATATATTATTTGGAAACATTGTAACCTAAACACTTCAAGTGGAACTAATTATATTACATATACCTTATGAAGTAAGGGGTGGCCCCTTTTATTACTGTCCATTGACCACCTCACAGCATTTGCAAGAAATGTTTCTCGTTCCGGTATACTTGAATTCATAAGTTCAAACAGTTTGGCTAGCTTTACGATCCATTCCTCACAAGGCTTAGTTTCAGACTTTAGCAACACTTCTATGATTAATAACGCCAAATCTGCACCACTCCCTTGCTGATCGTGTTCCAGTAATAATGTAGATCCTTTAAATAATAAATTTAAAAGATCGACATATTTCTTCTGACTGATATACCTAAAATATCATGAATATATAATGTTAAGGAAACTTAACCTTGAAATATATTTACCATAATATATTCGTAAACGAGCGAAGATACCTAAAATACAGAGTTCTATACATTTGATGTGCTTCGTAATATTGTCCAGATTTTACGGAAGCTTCTAATTTATCTAATACACGTGTAACTCCTCTTTCACTTCGTGTAGCCATAATTTTATCTAATTCACTTTAAAAATTAATGTTTTGACCACTGGATGACATTAGTGACAGACTGACAGACATTTTCGTTTCTATCATGACTATCATATTAACCTAAATCATAATCCTTCTTTGATGCATTGCCTGTCCGTCTTTTTATCTACTTGAGATTAAGAGCGATTAAATATTAAGTCGTGTATATATAAATATTTTATTATATAAAGATAAATATATTAAACAGATAGACCGGTTGATAAAGTGAATTATAAATTGTGAATAACAGAACAAAAACATAATTATTGTTTGCTCAAAAAATAAGAGAACAACTGAGGACGCCACTATCGCACGCTTGGTCACCAGTCACCAGTACTCGATTATTACAAATGGTTACAAAACACTCGCCGCATCACGTTCGCAGCATCATGGTAGCGGTCTGTTGTCACTCCTAGTTGGTTGCTTAATTCATTCTTAAGATGAAATGTAATACTTATGTTTCAGAAAAAGTGCTTTTGGAAAATTCTGAAAACAAGTAAGATATAAATGTAATAATGTTTGAAAGAGAACTTTCTTAAATGAAATTTTATGTGTATGACGTATTATGTTGTATGTATATATGTTTATAAATATTTCTACATATTTTATTTTAAGTATAACGGCTTGGGATTTATTTTTTCTTCCTCCGATTTGGGGTATGTGGATTCCTATCCTCTTGTGTATTTGTATATTTGAAGAAAAACATCGTAAGGCAATGTATCCAATAAGATCTCTAAGACGTGTGAATTTTACCAATACGTATTTGGCCAGCGATGTACCCCACGAACTTAACCCTATTTGAAGTGACTTGTATATGTACTAAATAAAAGAACGATAAAACGGTTAATGATTATGTGCTATACTCCTCGTGGTAAGAAACGTGTCAGTGAACGATCAAAAAATATCTTTAATTCTTTTTATTGGTGGAAGCAAATATTTAATCTATGGGATAGAGTGACACTACTTATCAGATGATCTGCATGCCAACTCAGCATATAAATAATAATAGCATAATATGACATATGCTATTTATTTATAAACACGTATTGCTGGGTGTTTATTCAAAGGGAAATAATTGTGAAACGAGATTCACGAGTTGGTAATTTCTTTGGTGTTGCTTTAGTTTCATTTTTATATTACGTCCAATGAAAGGATTATTAGCTTTGCTTCAAGCTTCAGAAGTCCGGTTTAACCTCACTAATTCACTTGTCTATTGTCCACCCTAGTGTTAAATACGGTATAGCGCAACGTACATAAGTACGTACATCTAAATGTCCTGGCTACCGACTGCCACCAGTGTAGGCGGTGGGGGCAGGTGTGTTTTGGGGACTCTTACGTCTAAAACAGGCTGATCATGATGATTACATTTTGACGTGTGGTACCAAAAATTAATTGCTTACAATGTATTGTGCTGATTCTAGGACGAGCGAGCAACTGATGAATTTACGAGTAAATAACTATTTTAAGTTTGAATATTTATTTCATTGCGCTTCTTCAAATTCAGTTTTGTACACTGATTTCTACTGTACCCGTATTGTATGTGATCAATTTCCTGGACTACTATGAAATTTAAAGTCGATATTCCATTGTCGGTTCCTCAGTAGAGGAGAGTTGGTACAGTCCATAAACCAATTCTATCTATGATCTCCGAGATGTCCGTCTTATGGTTCAATAAACTTAGTTTACAAAATTAACAACTCAAGATATGTGAGCTGAGATTGGTACGTGAACGTGTATCGGATCTAGCTCAGATTGCTGTGTTTAATAGTGTTCGATTGGATTGGATTTATTTCGATCAACATGACCTTAATAAACGAATATTGAATTTCGGTCTACCGTTAAACTGTCGTATAAGCCTCCCATGCAATATCTATATTTACAATATAACACAGTAGTAGGTAAAATATAATAAAGATTCAGATGCAACCTATTTACTGCCCACTATTGGAGATGTATCCGTTAGTTTGTCAGGATTAAGTAGTTATACAAAAAGAAGACTAAAGTTAAAGGTAAACTAAAAACTATTACCTACCTAATATTTTTATGTATGTTAGTAAGTACACACAGATAAGGACTATAGTTAGGTGTTTGATCTTAAGTTTTTTTAACTACGGCTAATTCGTTTAATTATGTAGTTACTGCTTTCTCTTTACCTAATAATTATATATAGCAATAGTAATAGAAAAATATGAAAAATTTGAGAAGTTGTTTCTGATGTCAAAAGCTGGACGTCAATAGTTATTAAAATTAAACGGTTGTCAAGTTTAATAAAAAAGAAGTAATCATTTCAGCAAAGATTGATGATTAAACATTTGGAGACAATGAAGTTGCAGACAGCATTGACGTCGGAACTTTTCAATTTACTGTCACCCACCACCGCCCACCGAAATAGGTTTCGCTTGCGAAACTGTCGCTGTCCCGCTGCGTCTCCGTGTCACATGGCTAATATGAATTTATTTATTTTTGTAATGTTAATGGCCTGGAAATTATTGAATTATTACAGAATGAATGAATGAATGAATGTGAATGAATGAATGAATTATTGAATTACAGGGAATTAATTATTTGATGTCGTATTGATCTACTTTAGAGGTACATACATAACATCCCGTCTGTATTGCCCTGAAGGAGAAGGCACAAGAATATAATGCACTCGTATGTTTTACTATTGCCGTTTTATGTCCCACCACGGAATAGGCGGGGAGTTTTGTAGTAAGTGATCGATGTGTCGTTAACTCGTCACTTGTTTTGTTTCATTATTGGACACAGACACGGCTACGGACATTTGTTATGTGACATAACAAATGGCGTCGTAATGATGTGTCAATAGGACAACACCGAATGCAATTTCTCTTGTTAGATAAGGACAATTTCCCGGATATTTCATTAGCTTCCATCTGTTGCTGAGACAACACGTTCATATTCATTTCAGACGTAATACCACTTGTTTTTGTATCATATACTTTGTAATATAGCATAAGAACTTATTAAATTTTCTATGAAGCCATAGAAGTGTATGTAGACATGTATGTAACTCTAATAATGATAAATAAGATAACTCTACACTTGCCTCGTTGGTCGTGTTGGTTGCAAGTGCGACTGCCGATTGGGAGCTCCTGGGTTCGATTCCCGGGTCGGGCACTACTAAATTTTTCTAATTTAAATTTTCTAATAGTGGCTCGGTTTCTGGATATGTGCCCGGTGTATGTCAATAGATTCACCAACTATTCCATAGTGGGACGTTAACGTAACTGGTGAAACGTGGGAGTGTTCTACATTCCTCTGCCTACCTCTTCGGGGA
>DWDV01003426.1:0-10578 GCA_018245615.1 Mimoniades ocyalus | reverse complement strand
CTGGTGAAACGTGGGAGTGTTCTACATTCCTCTGCCTACCTCTTCGGGGATTACAGGCGTGATGTTCCTTTTTTTTTTAATAAATATATGTTTAATATTCGTTCGTATTCTTTATCCATTTGGGACATCTTAATGCTTACTTTGATGTGAGTATTAGCGGATCCTCCATACCATTCATAACATGTAAATTTAGTTTGCTTATCCACCTTTATTAATGTAAAAATAATTCATTACATCCTCGGAAAACACGTCCCACTACAGAAAAATGCATAATTTTATAGAGAACTCTCGTATTAATAACATTGTGTTGAGCTAGCGTATGATTTATGAGTTTACTTTTCTGCTAACTGATAATTTTTCTACTAACCAACCACATCGGATACTGCACTTGCTGTGTATCTGAGGATTTAATTTATTACTGGACCCCAGGGGGAAATAAATGCGATTCGAACGACAATGTTTTCACCGTTGGACATAAGCATAGTATAATATCACGTTTGTATTTCCCCGACGGGATCGGCAGAGGATTATAGCACGTGGTCCCACGTTTCGCCTATTATTTTATATCCGGTTTTAAATAAGCGGTGAGCCTATATTATACATAAGCCTTTGACTTTTTAGAAAAATTTTGTGTGAAAAAAAGTGATCATCTAGGGCTTAGTCACGATCGCTGATACGTCTTAAAATAGATCTCACATGTAAGGCTTATTCGCTCTTTCTTTTAGAGAATTCAAGGATATATGCACAATAAGTTAATGTTGTGTGTTTCATGTTCATTTCTTATCGGAATATTGGTGTAACTATTAATTAGAGATTCCAAAACTTACGAACGAGGTATTTTATACCTTTTAAACATGCAACTGGAGTTTGATAACGTGAGAACGGCGTGATGACGTCATAGTTGTGTATATTTACAGCACGAAAAAAATGGTTATTAGAATTGCTAATAGACTCATTTAATTATAATTGTTTAATAAAAGATCGTTAGCAACAGTGTCACTTTTTTTAAATTGGAATAAGGAAGATATATAAACATAGAAAGGTCCGTATGTGTGTATATGTAACGACTAATGTTTAAATTATCATATACCAGTTGTACATAATTGTATGTATGTATGTACTTGTATATGTACGGGTATGGGGAATAACGGACAACAGCTGTTGCCTTACCTTGTTGAATATTATTCAGAACGTTATTTGAAACCATTTTAATGCATTTACATGTATAAATTAGTTATAATACCGTAATTGTAAGTTAAAAATCGATACGTACTGAATTCATAAGAGCTAAACGTCGTTATAAACCAAATGTAAGTTATAATTTTGAGCCTCATGAATTGTCATTTTATGTAGATACGGTCAAATCGAACGACTTGTCAACCAGTATGTAATTGAAGGTGTTCACATTATCAAATTCTCTGACTGTGATGTTGTCATCGCGTCCAATGAAAAACGGAGGGCAAGAAAGTGAATTAAATACGTCAGATATGAAGCTACGTTGGCAAACGCCAGCGGCATCAATGGAGGACACGACAAAGAGCTCGAGAAACAAAACTGTGTCGAACGTGACGGTACAAAAGTTTTTGACTCAGCACTTTGGTTTTGGTAAGTTACAAAAAAAGGAATTAACCGCCTACAGACAGGGAGACGCTGTTACTCCGTTTTAATACCTCACCGTGACTCGGTGTTCCTGTCTATGACACAATAACGCGGCGTGTCACGAGCCGAACGACAGTTTCTAGGTGAAATGAATTGTTTATTGTTCTTAAGTGTCTCTATTTATTCATGTATACTGTAAGATTTTAAATTTTGATTAATATATCAGTTTTTTAGGCGCGTAAAACGGATATAGATAGACAGTTAATTGACTGCACGTATTTTCTTGTTATGTAACAAGACAAGTGGTTATAAAAAATTTGCGCAATTAAAAACGCTTTGCAGTAGGCACTTAATAGCAGTGGATCAAAATTGAATCAGAATATCAATATCAAATCAAAATCTAGCTTAAAATGTTGAATGATTGAATGATGATGAGTCTTATTATAAGATTCATATAATAATTTTATAAGACCTTATTATCAGACTTTGTGGACATTTCAGAAAATGACGCCGTCATTTACTTTGGGGACAAATATATTGAAACATTCGTACACAGAACTAGCTAACGTGGGAGCAATACATCAAATTTATTACAGAATTGAACCAGAATTGTGTCCACATGCTTGGATCGTAACAGGATGTTTCGTATTCATTTGATAATTACAAAACCTCACACATATCCCAGACGAATTGTATAATTATATTGAGGCAATGGGCTTGTTACTTTTCCCTGTCTAAACTAGATGAATTTTTTTTTATTCATACGAATTTCCGCCACTGTATGCCGCTTTTGAAGTCCCGATTTTGTTTATATATTATTTGGTAACACTAGCCAGCATGGTAATATGTCCCGAGGGATCCGTCCGCAGATGTTGTGTGAGAAACATTTATAAACGTCAGCGCGAAACGAATGTTTGATTATTACATAGACCTAAGGGTTGGAATATAGAGTCGTTTGACCCCGGCACGGACGTTTTCATTTGTAATGGCCTACAATACCCCATTCTCCTTTTCGGGTTAAATTTACTATTTGTAGCCTTTGAATACTAAATGGCTATACTACCGTCACTAAGCAGTGCTTGGCTTCGTTTCTGACTGTACGATAACGCATATGAACAGAAATAAAGGGCTCTGACCAAAAAGTCAAAACTATGACAGTATTGTTGGAAAATTGGTAAAATGCACATATATTGCTGATGAAAAGACGCAACACAATTTTCATTATGTTAACACTACGCAATGGTATAAAGCTCGGCCAACACATGGCATATGCATTTAACGCAACGGAAATAAATGTGTCAGAAACTCGGAATGCAATCTAGTTGTGTCGTCATTCATTAATGTACCCGTTTAGTTTCTTTAATGTGTGTGTATTATATATTTTAATTACGAAAAAGTTATTTTAAGAAATAACATATTAAAAGTGTCATCCACGAGTTGTAATATATTTGTGCAACCACCAAATATGGTAAATCCCAGTATAGAGATAATCCTTTTTCGGAACTCTTAAATCTCGTATATTGAATAATGTCAAACGGATTTTAATATATTGCGTTTATTTCGCATTATTTTTTAAATGAGGCTATTTACAAAGTATTAATGTGTTATTGACCTTTATAAAACAGGATTTTTAATTTGTTACAAAAAACATAATGTCTATGAATTTTGTTGTTGAAATTTATTTTAGTTTTCCCCGATGAAAAGACATTTTAATATTCGAAAATATATTAAGCTCTTTTTTTAAACGAAACACGAATGACCGCCGTATTTATCGGCAACTTTGTTCTACACTGGCCTGTAAGCAAAATAGAATATCATGTTTATGCCAGTGTGAATTCAGCCTAAGTTGTTTTGACATCAATCGACGTCAAAGAATGAAGTGTAGTGACGTGCAAAGGTGTCCATCGTCAGCGAACAAACGGTTATAATTTAATTTGAACGATTCATTGATTTGAATAAAACTTTATTGCTATATCGAGCCGGTATTGTAACAAAGTATCAGTGTAACACTACAGACTACACCATTCCTGTTAGAATCGTATTCATTAATATATTTAATGTTCTCAACACGAAATGTCATTTTTGATATTACTGTTAAATGTTTCGTAAATGTTTATAGGTATAGATGATTAAATATGTATACCTAAAAATATTTACGAAACATTTAACAGTGTTATAGGCGATTATAGGCGGATTCGCGGATTATAGGCGTGATGTTACGTTTGTTCGTTCGTGATTAAATATGTAATGGCTTAAGTCACGTATGTTTTATCGATGGTCCAGTTAATTTCGGACCTATACGAAGTTTTTCTTCATGAGCTCCCTCGGATTATAACGAAGTCGCGATGGAAACCGTCAGTCTCCAATGATTATAAGTTATTCACAAAACTGTGGTCGCTCTATGAAAATAGTTGTCTCACTTGCCTAACTTGCCACTTTAGTTGTTTCACTTGTCTGAGATTTATTATTTTTTATAATAGACAATCATAAATACATTCACGAAGTGCCTATATGATTATGGGTCAATATTTTTATAGACGTTGCCCGTAGTTATTTGTACCCTAATGTTAGCAGCGACCCAAATAGCCTACGAGTATCAGCCGCAGAACGATCTTCTTCAATGGACTCAGTTGGTAGTACACATTTTTCTACATCAGATTACCACCTACCCGAAGATTTAAAGGCTTCGCAGTAGAAACAGACACGGCTAGTCTTTGGTAGGTGATACCTAAAAGTAATTATTAGCAGCATAGATCAAGTAGTAAAATATCATTGTTATTATAAAATCTACTATTGCTGTTACACGCCAATTTAAAAGTCAAAATATAAAACTCATGGCGTGTCAACATTCGTCAGTATTAAACTTATAATAAATTCAACTAAGACAGTTATTGCTCGTCGGAGTCCCATAAAACCTAGATGTCAGTTATAAAATTTCTACACACAATTTGTAACAATACTTCAGGGCACCTTTAGGACGCAGACACGCCGTGTAATGTTACAAACAATATAATTATGTAGTATTGTAACACAAAGCGATAAATTTCTATGTATTTTCATACAGTATTATATTACCTAAAAATGTACAACACTATTATAAAAAATAATAAATGTCTATAAATTTCCAAGTTTCAAGGATCGAATTTCATTATTTACGTTTTATATAACGAACATCTTTATTGACACATTGACAGAATATATCTTTACGGGTATTTAAAATTAATTACCTACACTTATTCAAAGTTGTAACAAATGTAATTCCGGGTCGTACACGTGTCCAGTTATACTTATTGGTTACAAATATAATGTATTAATATTTCGCTAAACCATAACTGTACATAACCAATGATGTATGTTTCACTACTATCTGGTATTTTCGCCTGACACTTCGCACTACAGTGTTTCGTAATGACTAGCAGTGATGTTTCTTTTATCTCCGTGTCCTATTTATAAAAGAGATACAGAGAAAAGAAGTACAAAGGTTTCATATTTATAAAAGAGATCCAGAGAGAAGAGTGAGAGAGGTACAAAGGACATTTCAAATATAAACCTAGACACTTTCATTTTGCTTAATATTGCATAGATACTTTACACAAATTCTATAGCAAATGCACTCTGCGAAGTATTGCTGCATATTATTTGTACATTATTCTTCATAGGCTTCAAATATTTCAAATACTCATCTTAATTAATAGAAAATCTCTAAAGGTTTTGTTTAACACAACCTAATCAGTACGAATAGTCTCGTACGTAAAGGTTTTGTTTAACACAACCTAATAAGTACGAGACTATTGTCGGTAGGTCTTTGATTGCTATTTACGAGTCTTTACCCAAGATTATAAACACATTTTCAAACAGACAGTTTTACCAACTAGAACCACACTGTACAACTGTTGTTCGAATTTTCTCAAGCAACGTCCCACAGTGTCGCTCGGTGCCTCGTATCACCAAACCTGAAAGCACTTAAAGCGATGAAGCAATACAGCTATACAACGCATAATTCAAAAGTACACTTCATTTGACGCTTGTGTCGTGAATAATAAAGTTTATTTTACAGTTTTCGCGGTGGAAAGTTAAATTGGACGTTTTAATGTTACTATGATGGCATGCCCCCGTTCTATCTGGCGTTGACTAAGGTAATTTAACTAGTAATTTAGCTACCGCATAGTTATAGGGATTTTGTGGTATAAAAATAGCAAAATACCTTTCATTCTTAGCTTATTTCTATTGTTCACGTGCAGTGAACCAAATTAAAATTACAATGCAAAAGTATAGCGCAAATTTATCAGGCCAACTTTACCTATGCGATTTTAGCTTTCTAGTATTGTCAAATGGAAATACACTATTTAACGGCCATAGAAATGCGGGATTTACCTTCAATTAAACACGGAATGATATCAATTCATTCCAAATACGGTTTCCCCGTACATTAAATATTAAAACTTCTTAATTCCGCCCCGTAACCGCTGTCAGAACTGAGTTTAAATCCGGCTTTATTCAACAGCAGGCCAAATTGTTTCCTATTACGACTGCTTAAAGACAAAAGTTGCTTTTTAAACAAAGTAACGCGACCAAATACAAATAACAGTAATGGAGTTGAATTTCATAAAGCGAAGTTGGCTTTTCGATTTGTTCGCGTGATAGAACAAACTAGAATAATGAGGGATTCATTAAACTTGTTTTGAACTAAAACAGAACGTGTATTGTTGCGTGCAAACAGAAATTAAATTAAATTGAGTGTGAATGACTTTGGAAATACGGGAATTTTGGATACATAAGTGAAGCCTTTTCCAAATATTTCATTCTAAATTTTGCGATCTCTGTACACCGTTTAAGTAAAGAACATCAAAGCAACTAAGAATTATTATATTCAGCTATTAGCTATATAGCTCAGTCTTTTAAAGAAGCTCTGGAACTCATTAGATTACGCTATTCTGCAAATTCCGGATATATGGCTAAATTACAAGCATCTAATTAAGTCAGCGGAACATTTTTAAATTGTCTTATGGTGGAAACCCATAAGAGTAAACTCATAAATTAAAACATAAATTACGTAGGTAAATTTGCTTTTTTTTGTTTCGGAGTCTAATGAACGCGATGTTTGCAATCAGCTGTTTTCCGTCCGCCATTTTAAAATGTCGTTACCGTGTTGCGATTTAAAACTTTTTTCACGTTATAATTTAAGTTTAAGTATCGTGATAACCTGTCGCGTGTGACCGATGGTTAAAACTATTATCGTAGTTAAACTATTACGAACTTTTGTTAAACCTTTCAAATTTCCTTTGGGTTTATAAAGTTTGAATTTGCGTATAAAGTACAGAATATAAAGAATTTTGTCTTAGTGAATAATTATAGACAAATGCAATTATGTTGATATCAGAACATAAAATACAAGTATAAAAAACATAAAAGGAATTAAATGCGTCAAATAATGAATACTAAACTTAAATCTTAGTCATTAATAAATAACGAATATACTTTACAGCACATATTATATTTTGTTGTAATACATGAAGCCATACTTGGAGCTGGATTTTTTATTTTTTTTATTTAAAGTTCGAATGCCAACAAATCGCGTGTCTTTCGTCCAATGCCTACAGTACAAGATCGAAATCAAAATGTGTTAGCAAAAGTTTTAGCGAGTTCTGTATTGTTTCAAGTTTTCCGTCACGAATGCGTTCATTTTGTTATTTTATTAATACATACATTATTTTAGAAACGTAAAATATTTCTCTTAATTTCTATTACGATTCATAAATATTTTTCTTGATATAAAGTTGGAAATTTATGTTTAGTAGTTTTAACAAATTATATGTATGTTAATATTACTGGAAGTAAGTACTTTAAGACTTGTAGTGTACTTTTGAAATCAGTAAGCAGATGAGTGTTGATGTAATTTATTTGATCACTGAATTTTACTTTCACACTCACTCAACTGCTTCAACAAAGCGACTGATCACACGAACAGCTGTTTGTTAACGACCTAGTCTCACGATTAATCGTTTGTACGTAACGGCCATAAAAATGACAGTTGTAATGGAACGCACGTTCGGATACGCATACGTAAACAAATTGCCGGAATCGATATCAAAAAAATTGTTAGTCATTCGATGAAAAAATCGAGCAGGGAGTGAATGACGTTTGCTGCCAGCTGTTTCCGTGTACAGCTGATTGAACGGATATTGGCTGTTAAAGAAAATGTGTCGTCTCGCTCGCGCGGGTATTGTTGTTCTTGTCAGGGCTTTTAATTTGCCCCCATCGGGCATAATGAGCGACGCTTCAATCTCTAGTGTTTCCGATGAGAACTTTTATTTTCGAACCTCGTTCATTATTTGTCGGTCAATTGGTGTGTGCTTATAAAGACCCAAACACCATTTCTTTTGAACCAAAAATGTCAATGGCCTTACAACCTTGTTGCAAAGAAAATAATTTAATCACTCTTTTTCACTATTTTGTTTTGAAATTTATCCTTAATGGGAAATTAAACTGCTGACGTAAACTCATTACCGGTTCTGTGGCGAAAGATCAAAATATAAGGTAGATTATACTATACACATATGTATGTAAAATACTTGTTAGTTTAAGAACACGATCATATTTTAATTAACCCGTCAAAAAAAGTTTCATGGTAATGGGATAACAAATAAAGATAATTGAAAAATTCAAAGAAAAGATGACCTCTGTAAAATGACAAAAAAGCCAGTGAAAAAAAATATATTAAAAATCCATCTATGATATCATAAAATCACAATTTAAGCTTAAATTTACGGATTCACTGTTTTGTCGTTTATTGCTATGCGTAATTTATTTCGAGTCTTTCCACTATATCAGGAAAGTGCATAAAGTGCTTATATTTAAGGGTGTCATGTAGGCAGCAAAACATTTTAAGACAACGTTTAGCTAAGGTCACAGAATCACATCTTAGTTAACATTCCCCGCGTTTCCTACGGGGATTTTACCTTAATTAGACTATTTAACAAAGTTAACTTTGAATTTCTTAGAGACGCCTTTAGAATCAAAAGTAAGTGAAACAATTTCTATTCTAATAGTCCGCAAGCTGCTTTTACGGTATAATACTGAGTGTCTCAAAATTAATTATGTATGGACATGTATTATACTGGTGTTTGTTAAATGTATCTATACAGGTATACGTATCTATTGACATATTTGAATAGAAGTAGCATGAAAGAGAAAGAGAATCTATTGACATATTTACAGAGAAGAAGCACGAAAAAGATAGAGAACGTATTAACACATTTAAAGAGAGGAAGCACGTAATGTCTACAAGGATAACGATATTTGGCATTCGCTGCTCTCTGCCTACCCCGTCACTGACCTGACGTGACGATAAATAACAATAATGGTATATATGTTAAAGTTCCACAGATAAATCTTCAATAAATATTTATGAAAACATGGGTTATAACGAAGTGTCTCCACGAAGTGAGAACGAAGATGAATCGAATCGCTAAGCGCCAGTCCCTGCGTTATTGTGTTGGACTTTTAATGGCAGTTACTCTAAGAAATAATGTTCCTATTCCAACTTAGTTCTCGACAATAGCAACCGCTTTGTGGCCAAAGTGAACTGTCTTATTATGTGAGATCTCTTATCTAAGGCAGGGGTGGTTTAGCAGTTTAAAATTCAACCTCCCACACCGGTGTCCTAGGTTCAAACACAGCCGAGCAAATATTTACAATGTTAAGTGTGTTTTATACATTGATATCACTTGCAGCGACGGAGAAGGCAATCGTGGGGAGCCCACACATTCACACATACCATTTACACCAGTGTTGTCTGATGCGAAAATTTCATTTTAAAAATAAAATCATATTTCCTGCGAAGGTATTGACCTATTGACTCTTATTTATAATTCGGCCGTCAAGTTTTCAAATAAATTTACTGGTTAAGATTCTGGTTAAATGAACTTAATAAAGGATCATAAAAAAATATTGGTAGCACTAAACAAAGTTATTACGTTAGAAGTGGCCCGTAAAATAAGATATTTCCACTGAAATGTGTAACAAACTTTAAAAGGATTTATGAATTTCTCAAAAATTTCGTTTATAGGATAAAAGATAATAAAAATAATACTGATATTAGTAAATTTTAATTTAATAAATTTTTACAGCGTTTGCATTCGTTGAGGACCAGTTACCTAAGAATGGTTTAAGTTATTATCAAGTAACAGACCTGTGAAGTAAAACTTAAATAAGAAAAAATGTAAGATAAATGTGAAACACGAAAAATCTTAAATTGCTCTTTACCCAAAATGTCACACTCCGAACTCCGCAATATAAATTACTTGTTCATGGCTGCTATAGCGACACACCTACATATGTACGTAGATGAGTCCATAAATATCAAAATTCTAATTATATACATATATCACTAGGATAGTCATTCAAATATCTGTATCAGTATCAAGATTTTTTACCGGCTCGCTCTTGATCTGAACGTTAGGGATGAAATAGTTCCCTAAAAAATCTAAAGCATCAAACTTAAGTTTTTTCTTAAATTCTCATTAAGATCTCTCCGGCTTCAAAATGACAAGATCAGAGAAGTTACTTTCTAATGAATTACACATAAAAAATTTATATCTTTCGGCTTTAATAACCAAGAGACGGCGCTACAGCCCCACTGCCCTAAAAGCGCAGTAAAACGAAAAAAGGTTCCCCCTTAATAAACCTTTTTAGTCCGCCTTTGTAACGAGGTATATTTTATCTGTGCCCCCAATTTGTTTGTATAACAATTTTTCTTACATTTCTTCTTTCTTTCCAGGTAAGTGCTGTTTGGAGTATATCATGTGTAGTTCCGCTGAGGTAATAAATTTGAAAATACTGAATCTTTGGTAAGGAAAATAATTGGCTGATACGAGTTGTTTGGAATTCTCCAAATGCTCGTTAGTTTGTACATATTGTGGGGAGTAAAAGAAAATCCATATGAATATTGTGAATGTGAAAGTTACTAGGACCCTCATT